>LOEQ01005477.1:0-15093 GCA_001685075.1 Bramus lutescens | reverse complement strand
AAAGGACACTTGGGATATCATCAAAAATTGCTCCAGAATAAAATGGTTGCTCTTATGAACTATGCATTCATTTATTGAGCACATATATATGGTTGCTGTATTTTTGCTGTACTTGATGAAAGTGTGACTAAGAACTTTGGGACAAAATCAGTTTGTGAATGTGGTCCTTTTGAAAATTTTTCTTTGAACCCAGTGTGTTAGGCCTGCTACGCCACTGTTTTGCTACTGACTTGCAGTTTTAGTTTGTCAATCAATTTATGCAAGCCTAAAAACAAGGCATTCATTGCAAACACTTTTCTACCCTGGCTTTTAAATAAATGAAAAACTGTTTTCAATGCCTACTTTTTACTTTCAAAGACTTAGGATACAACTATATTAAAGCCATCTAATGATAAAGATTTTATGTGCCTTGTCAAATATATGATACCGATTTGGTGAGTGTGCATGATCCTATATATGCAGGTACATATATGTGTTATAACCAGTGTGGAGGTGCCAGGATAAACTCGGGTTTCTTTTCTCAGGAGCTCTTCACATTGCTATTGGAGACAGGATCTGTCTCATTGACCAGGTGCTTGTCAGGTAGCCAAGAATAATTGGACAGTAAGCTCCAGGATGCTCCTGTTTCTAACTCACCAATACAGGGGTAAAATAGACTTGTAACTATGCCTACAAAAAAAACAAAACAAAACAAAACAAAAAGAAAATATTGAATTCAGATCTTCTTGTTTACAAGATATGCATTTTACCAAGTAAGCATTTTGATTAAAAATATTTATTATTAGTTTGAATGATACACACACACACACACACACATGCTATAGCTCATTTTGTGAGCATCAAATAATTTTACAGATTTGGTCTCATTCTCCCTTCATCTGGGCTCCCAGGAATCTAACATTTACTGTCAAATTCAAACTACTTTGACTCTCTGGTTCATCTCACTTGCCCAAAGATGTCCAATTTTACAGTAAGTAAATTTGAGTAATTCATAACTCAAAACCAAAGCGTATATTCACTACTAACTGATGCATCTGGTGATTTTAAATTTTCTACGTGAAATAATCAATACTTTGTTTAAAATGATTTATAATGATTGCTGAAGAATGCATGATACATATAGATTGGAAAGATTTTGTATTAACATGAAAAAGCATATGATATTTTACAGTTTTAAATCAATTCTAAACAATTACAAAGAAGCTACAATTGTTACCAAGTTAAATAAAACATATAGCAGCAAGACCACAATGTTGGTAATTATTCATAATAATTTATTATATGACAGTCAATAATAATTTTCATAAATATTGTACTTAAAATCAATTGAAATATTTATGGTAGATGATGTCTTATGCCTTTATTTACTACTGGATATTTGACAGTAAATTTTTTCTAAAGTTTTAAAGACATAATTTATTCACAATAACAATAAATACATAGTGTATCTTAAAACTGAACAGATATGTTTGTAAGGAGTAATGTGTTGACTACTGATGGAAGAATTTAATAAAATTTATGAATGGACAAACACAAATTTTGGCAATACTCCATCATGAACCTACTTTCTATGCCTATTATTATTTTGCATTTTAAATTCGCTTTATTTCTGCTCGTGTAATTCATGTATCTGAGTGTGTGTATGAGAATAATATCAGAAAGTTAACCAGGTATATTTCATGTATAGCTAGCAATCTTAATGTCTAAGTAAATAATTTTAGACAAATAGCATTGTATACAGCATAAAATTTATGCCTGTCAGAAAAAGGGAATTTAAATTTTAGAATAAGACTACAACATTCAAAATTTAAAATTAAAACAAAACAATGAGCCAACATATTTCTAAAATTTCAGAACAAGCCAATGAAAATAGAAAACTGTGTTAAGACATGTGGCATAAAAGAAATCAGACAAGAATTTGCAAAGCTGCCAATTGTAAGATTACACTATGTAATTATCTTTCTTAATGGTGAATTACCAAGTTTACATATTTTTCCAAAGAATAAACTTGCTTTAATCATTTCCCCTAGTGTATGCATACTTACTATTTCATGAAATTCTGTTACCTTTGTAAGTCCTTTATTTGTGTGAAGGCACAAGTTATATTGTGGATAGGTGTGAAACCACAAGGTATATAATGAAACATTATGTAAGACATTTTCATAAATTAATGGCTTGAAATACCATCTTCCTTTTACCAGGAGACAGCTTTGTAAGTCAGAATTCTGGAGTCCAGCACCACGTGGGGGTCTTAGTTTAGAGCCTTACAAGGCTGAATTAGACTTTGTCAACTATGTTGTCAATGCTGCTGCCACTGGTGGTGGAAACCTTGAAAATGGCATAGTAGTGCCTTAAAATAAATAAATAAACAAACAAGCAAACACATCTGATATGCATCACTTCTATTTCTACTTCAGAAATTTTACTGGCATATATAATTGTGTATATTTATGGGGTAGTGTGTGGAAATTGCTATATGTTACAATAGACATTCAACAAAGCCAATCATTCCATCTTAAGTATGGGCAGGTAAAAGACAGTCACTATTCTCCAACTTCATAAATATCTGTGTTATTCAGTATTGGCATGATGAAGATGTCCATTTACTTGCTCAGTGACATTGCAAGGTCATCATTCCTCCAAAGACTTTGTTCTACTTGCAAAATGAGTTTTGATCTTAAATCTCTACTACAGCAATAAGTCTTTCACTCTGACTTTTCAGACATTGAGAATTCTGGAAGCATTCCCTTAAAAGTCTGATATCAGTGACATCAAGGTGAATCAGTGGACAAGGGAGTTTGCTGCCAAGTCTGAGCACCTAAATTCGATCTTAAAACACACGATTGAAGGAGAAAACAAGCTGCCACATATCTACATGAGCAATCTACATGCATACATGTACACATAGACACACACAGACACCAAACGTAACTAAAAATATTTAAAGCCACACCCATTAATATAATTATGCACAGGGTCTTACAATAACTATTTCTACTGCAGTCATCATACCACATACACAGGTAATCCACATATTCATATACTTCCACATTTCAGACATTGTCAAGATGTGATGATCTTTGGAGCAATCTTACAATGATATCTTCTACACTACTTGAGAACCAATATAAAGCTGGTAATGATGACAGTAAAACAAACCTGCATTACCAGTCATGCAATTATGATCATACAAACTCTGAAAAGTTACATTAAATGCCTGAAAAGGAAAGCAAAATTAATTGTTTCTTTCATTATTGAAATATTTTTATAGTTTAACAAGAATAAATTTAATGTTCATGACACTGAACCCTGCTCTCAATGTTGTTTAGGATATGATTAGTTTCCCTTCAGGTTACACATTTTTAATCAATACCTTTTCTTTAAGAAAAAAACAGGAGAATACAATGTTTTAGTGAAAATCATCCACAGTTCATTTTGGTTTAACAAAAGAAATAAATTGATGACAGAGAACAATGATGAACTCCCATTACAGAAAACATACTACATTGCTAAAATTGATATATTATAATTTGCTTTAATTCCAATGAGAACTGGTATGGGGCAATTGTCTATATTCTGTCAATTATGTTTTAAATAAACACTGATTGTCTAGTAGCCAGGCAAGAAATATAGGCGGGACAACCAGACAGGAAGTAAAGGCCGGTCAATGAGAACAGGAGAATTCTGGGAAAAGGGAAGCTCCCTCTGGAGTCCTGCCCAGACACCGAAGAAGGAAGATGTGACCTGCCCTACGAAAATGGTTACTGAGCCGTGTGGCTAATACAGATAAGAATAATGGGCTAATATAAGTTATAAGAGTTAATAAGAAGCCTGAACTAATGGGCCAATCAGATTATCATTTATTTAGACCTCCATGTAATTTTTTTTGGTGCTAAATGGCTGTGTGACCCGGTGGGAGGACAGAAACCAGGCAGGACAGGAACCCCGACAACAAGAACATTCCTTCATTTACCTCTTTGTATACTGCATAATTTATGCTAATATTTATAGACCAAAGGTTGATGACATTCTACCATCCTCTCTGCTTATCCTGATTCCCTCACCCTAGCTGTCTCTTATCATGGAGTCAGAGGGATGAAACCACAATCTCCTCAGACAGGGAGAGTTGGAGAGAAATGTGTAAGGTCATCCTCAAGTCTAATGTAACCAACTTTTCTTCAAACACTGATAAATCATGTGTATTATCATTCTTGTTAGGCAAAGTTTTGTAAGTTATCCATATATATAAATACCATTACCATTTATTAAAATTTGAAGACTTTTATTTTATTTGTTTTATCCTATAATTAATTTTTTCTCTTAAAATAGTATGCTGCAGTAATTAATTAGAGAAATTTTAAAGGCTGAAATGTCACTGTAAATGACGTTATTTGAACTGTTTTAATGACTTTCATGAAAAGCTTAAGGAATATGATATGAATATAGAGTGAGGATGAAACTGATTCTATCTAAAGAGTACAAATGATAGAAACATGTAAATTCTGTAACTACAGATATAATCTATTTTCCTTGGCAACATAATTAATGGATTTTGCTTTTAAAGTTAAAAAAAGAAAGTAATTGTTTTTCATCTACTTGAGGTTGCTTATAATCACCTGATTATTTCTAGCTTAAGAGAGAAAAAAACAGCAATGCCCTCCCACAAGAGGAGGATGAGAGAATAGGCTTTTCTAAATCTGTTTATTGTTTTCATTTTCAATTAACATTTATCAGAAAAACACAACAAAGCTTTGTGTCAAAATAATACTGTGCACAAAACAAAGAAGAAAGAGAAGAGAAGAAAAGTCAATAAGCAATTAAAATTAAAGGAACTGGGAGAAAAAAATGAAAATTGGACTTTGGGCCCTAATCCTTATAAAGGCACGGGATGTGTATATTTAATATGGCAGCATTTTATGTCAATGATAGATCATATTGACAAAGCCAGCTTTCACTAAGCATAGGCTTATAATTTCATTTTCCCTCAAAGAGTCAGAACACGCAACTTACTTACAACAACAAAAAAAACACCTTTTTCTGTTTTCAATTATAACTTTTGAAATGGTTGATCTCACTAGTTTTGAATAATGCATGCAAATGGAAATTTCGTCCATGTAATATTTTCTTTGAAATTCTCAAAAACATACAAAGGCACATGAACTTTTTTACTTGCTGTATGCTTGTAGGGGATTCTAACCTGTCTCAGGTTGGCTGGTACAGGAAGCAGTATGAGGAGCTAGGCTTGGAAGTATGGCTTCAGCTTCTTCTTTGCTCTGGCCTCCCAACTAGACCTCTCTCAAATTGATGGTTTCTTTTGCTTTTTCTTTGATTGCTGCTAATTTGATTTTCCTGTGCTTGTGTGTATGTGTGTGTGTGCACGCGCGTGCACTTAAAGATACATGACAAATGATAGATAGATGGGTGATGATAAATAATAGTTTGGGTAGACAGATGGAGAAAAAAAGAGGGAGGGACATTCGCACAGATACAAACTGCTGAGTCTGTGTTTGTTGATTGTGTTTATGTGATTTCAAAGTCTGGCCACTTTGTGTTAGGTAGCAAATAAGGATATTTGTTCCCAGGAGAGGAGACTCACATCTCACAGTATTCATTAACTACCTGCATTTCTTTGTCTTCTTATGGCATGTCTAACAATTTTCCCTTTCTGCACTATTGTCATTGTCTGTGTCTTGCACGGGTAGTCATTTCCAGGAGATACACAGCAGACTTTGTGGTCCTCTGGTTTTTACAATCTCTCTGCCCACTCAGTTATGCAGTTTCCTCAGCCTTCCATGCAGTAATGGGTTGAAAGTGTATCAGATGGGGATGTGCTACCCCACAATTCATTGATCTCTACCTTGTGTTCAATTGTAGTTTCTAAAGTTATCTTCATTTGCTGTAAAGAGGATCTTCTCTGATGAAGAGTGAGAGCTACACTTACCTGTGGGCACAAGGATAAGTTTCAGAATGTAGTTAGAAATTACACTGACTTATTAAAGCATTGGCATCAGATTTTCTTCCAAGAACCATGGCTTCACTAGGAAAGGCTGGCAAGTTTTCTGGGTGCCAGGCACAATTTCTCTCCTGTTGGGTCCAGGTGAACAGTTGATTATTGCAGAATATGACCGACAGGTTTTGACCTTTAAGGGTACCTTGGCATGTTATTGCTGTGGTTCAGTCATCACAGCTGGGTAGAACTTTCAATTAATTCTCTCCCTTGGCAGTTTGTGTGTACTTTTTATTACTAAGGATACTAAACCAAAGTAAGGAAGCCTTAGAGTTATGTCAAGTTTGAGTCATCTAAGTCCTGTGTCCTAAGGATGCGATGGGATCAGCAATAACCAATCAATAATCATTTAGTATCAGTCAAGACTGTATTAAATAATAAAGGAGGTGCAAAAAAGCCACCTTACTGCACATATTTTCTTTTAACATTTTTTGAGTAAATACACAGTCGTAGTTTTATTCTTATAAAATCTAACCCTTTCAACATAATTCTCTTCAATGAATTTAGACCATCCCTGACCATTTTGAATTTCTCCTCAAATTTCATCTTACCTACAGTAGCTTTATTTACTAAATTAATGTCAATTCAATTCATAAAAGAAACAAGACAGGGAAGAACCAGACAATTGCAGATTTCAAGGAGTAAACTTAGTCCATTCTTTTACCCATTTACAGAGTTCTTCCATGAAGTTAATATAAATATCAAAAACTAAAAATTTTACTAAAATTTTCATAAATACATTTTCAAAGCAATTTAGAAAATATGCCTTTGCCTTTTTCTGTTACCAAAAGAAAATTTTATTTTCCAAAACCTTGGAAACTGGGAAGCCCAATTCAAATTGTTGAAAGTTGTCACTGACAAAAAAAAAAAAAATTGTGCTGAAAGGAAAATTTTACACAAGTTTTTTTTCATGTCCACTGATGTATATATTGTATTACTAAATGAAAAAAATCAGCTTAATGATTTAAGTAATATGATCAAATAAATGTTTTCCGGTAAGTAATACTCTTGTATTCTAAGCTTTAGAATTCAACAACAAAAACATGATTGAAGCCAGGAAGGAGAAAAGAAAAAGGCATAGGTGTTTTATAAGATATAATACTTATTTATATTTATATGTTGTCATTTTACCTGTTTTAAGAAGAACAAAAGCTCCAAGATTTATAATGACTAATATTATTTCTGATATTAACATTCTGGTCAAAGAACACAAAATAGTGAATTAATCATTGCTCCAAAAGGCAGTGTATTCAATCAAAGAAAGAAAAAATAAACCCCTTCCCATAACTCTGAAGAAATAGGGGTGTTGCTTCCTCACAGATATTTCTGTCTTTATTTAGGTATTTTGAAACTCTTGTACAAAAGGCAGAATTTGAGATACTAGAAAAGAGATTTAATGGATATTGAAACATCATCTATAAATCAAATGAGGCTTTATAGGATCATAAGGCAAATAATCGGAATAGATACAGCATCGATATGTTGATTGTCATCTAAAGTTATTGGACAGACTTATTATTTACTGTTAAGGAAAATTAATTTGAGTCTATGTCTAAAATGGGTGCTGTTGAGAAGAATAAATAAAGGAAGAATGATATATAGTTAGGAGTTAAGAGATGAAGTTAACATAAAGTAAAAACTGTAAGATGCCCAGGGAGTGAAGATAGTTTGAATTGTCCATTAATGTCTTAAAAACAAATCATTGAGTCTCTGGAATATTATTTAGAGCAATTACCAATTAATTAGTAGATATCCCAAGTGAGATTGTTATTGCCCCCACACATATTTCTTGTGATATTTGCATCTTCCAGAAAGCTTTTGTAGTTCTTGTGCTTTACAGTGATGGTAGAAAAATAAGGAGAGAATAATGGATCTGGGAACTGAAATATTTACTGAAATAAATTTTGTAAAAAATTATATTTTTGTCTCTTATATGTATTTTATATAAATTATATATATTTTATATACATATTTTACATGTAGTTTTAATTATTTGCATTTTTATGTCTTTAAGATAAAAGTGCTTGTATTTTGCTTTTTAAAACATTTTTATTTATTCTTGAAAATATTCTATGTGTATACAATAAAATATAATCATATATACCCAGCAGTACCTGGCTGATGATACTCCTGATTCAGTTATCTAAATACTTGGGGTTACTGTCATATACTACCAGTCATAACAAATAAATACTGATGACATATTAAAAAAAGAGTGAACTTTACTTTTACTCATTTATTTAATTACATTGTTGCATATAGGTACCGATAAATATGTGAATGGATATATATAAACACAGTCCAGAGGTTAAAAATCATGCTAAATGAACTTATATATGCCTGTGTACTTATCTCTCTGTCTGTACTTATGCCTTTACTTGAATTTTTATCTTAGAAACCTAAGTATGTCTCTATTTAGTTTTCTCATTTCCTTAGTCTATATTTAGTGTATATGTAATTTGGTGTGCATGTTGAAGAAAAACAATAATTTTAAAAACAAATAGACACTAAAACTTGGAAAAAATATTTATGCAATATTTAGATTATATTTCATGGTCAGCACAATAGAGCCAATCCTGTTGCTGGGTTTAGTTGTGAGCTGGGAGGGCTGTCCCCATGACTTATTTATCATGTGACAGCATAGACAGGGGAGAGATGTTCCTACCCAGCCCACCAACACCTGAAATAACTGGCCTGATGTCATGGGAGCAAGAGCTGGTGCTGTCCCTCATCATTTGTAGCACTCAGGAGAGTGGTTACTATGCCGTGCGTGGGCAACACAGTAGAGCTGACTCTGAAGGTGTAAAGGTGGGAGATCTGACCCTGAGGACATGAAAGCAGGCGAGCTGACCCAGCCCTTTGCTCATTGATCCCAAGGCAATTCAGACAAGCTCACTCTGGTGGTGAGGACAGGGGACAACTAGCAGACTGACCAACCCTGCAACTACCCAGGCCCAGAACCAGGGTTCTGTGTTGACCTACCCCAACATCCACCCTGTCTGTGATCTGTCAGAACATAATTACACTTTTCTAGCTAATATGTGGAAAATCTGCTCAAAGTCAGATTCCTCATTTTTGTCTTTTATATATGGTATGATTTCTGCAAAGAGAAATGTTATTTAATGTTACAAAATTTAAAATTAGACCAAAATAAAATTAGATGTAGATGTTTGGTATAAAAATATCCTTGAACTACTTTTATGAATAGAAATTTTAGGTAATATATCCATCATATGTTATTTGCTTTGTTATGCTGTTTTAATTTCTAAGTTTAGCTGTTGAAGTAATAGGATTCATATGAGATTTCCATAAATATTTCATTTTGGGTGATTCCATTCCTCTTGCCAACCACACATCTTCACCCAGCTAGTCCTTCCATGCAATATCCTTGCTATTTTAGAATTTTTGCTTTATAGTGTTTAACATAAATTTGTCATTTACTTTAAAACAGGGTATATAAAGCAATGATGTATGTTTTTCCGCAGGAGTTTAGAAACAGCAAGCATGCATTTTCTTTTGTTTTGTTTATTTGAAAATATAGACGAATTAAGAAATATATTTCCATCAGAAAGAGCATTTCTGGTGATTCAAAATAGCTATAGTACTGTTCAGAATCTAAATTTATTTAGCTTAGTCTCATAGAACAAACATTCAGTGTTAGATTTATGGTTTTTGCTTTTCTTCCTTCAATACACTAGACTAAATTGAAAGTGAATGACCACCAAGGCATACAAGTCTTTAAAATAGGCCATGGCTTCCAGATGTATTCTGCTATAGTTATCACTTTTAATTATCTTACACTACCTTGCACAAAGCCATCTATCCACCTGGGAGTCACACTGTCCTTGTGTGTAGTAAGTGAGTAAATTAAAAAATCACAGAGAACAGACCACAGTTGAATGTAGGTCAGAAGATCTCTATGTTTTATCCTTTGTTATCCCCCAAACTGACTGAGTAGCTTCATATACATTAATTTCTGTGGGTGAAAAACAAATTCTGTCATTGTATTACTGTTATCTGAAAAATGAATTCCTAAAATAGCATTTCTGAAGTATTAACAAACTTGTGTGTAACATGAGGGCTGGGCTGCTTGGGGTTTCTGTCCTGCCCTGTACCCCACAGCTGGCAAGGTCCCAAAGAAAATCACACAGAGCTCTCCGTAAGATTATAAACTGATTGGCCCATTAGCTCTTATCACTTATATTAACCCATTATTCTTATCTATGTTAGTCACATGGCTCTTTACCTTTCTCTGCGGGACAGTCACAACCTGCTTCTGCTGTGGTCTGGGAAGGATTGGCAGAGGGAGCTTCCTGCTTCCCAGAATATTCCTGTTCTCTTTGCTCCAACTCTACTTCATGTCTGGTTTTCCTGCCTATACTTCCTGCCTGGTCAATCAGCGTTTATTTAAAACATGATTGACAGAATACAGAATTGCCCCCCCCCACACCACTTGTGAGGTATAAGTAGAATATTGCTGTTTTAGAAACTAAGAACTTCAAATCAAAAGTTTCCTTGACCACAGTCCCAACCCTTACAAGAGACAGGATTGCACTTAGATCAGAAATTGTGGATTTTACTCAAGGGTAACATTTCCTGTCTCAAAGATACTGTGAGAAGAAACATGTTTATTTCTAGGTAAAGAAGTTGCTTTTCTAGTTATTTCAAAATGGAATTGTATTATTGAGACAGAACTTCCCCTTTGTACTTTAAAGCAATGATCAGAATGCATTCAATGTTAATCTAGCATGCTATAATTGTTAATTAACTATTAAATACACAATAATGTATTCCATGCATTTTCACATATTTTCTGTCTGCCTCTTTTTTAAGGATCAGAAAGAAAACATTATTTTTCAGAGCTAGTTATCTACTATTCTTTTCAAAATCATTCTTAATATCATGATACAATGATATAGCATTCACTAATAACTTTACATAAACATCATTTAATAATACCTTTGTATTCAAATGTTTTTAATCCTTGTGTTATATTCTGAAACAAATATACAACACAGGTATGAACAGAAATTTTAAAGCAACAGCATTTCAACTATAGGATATATAGTCATAGTGCATTATTTTAAAATCAGAATAATTATTAAGTATAAGCATATTTAGCATTGTTAACACAAGAATTTTCTTATTCAATTAATTATTATATAGCCAATAACTTTTGGAGTTTTTTTGTGATGAGGTTTTTCTAAAAATATACATTGTTGCTTGTCCATGTACTTCTATTTTAACAGACATCAAAGATGGAAAAATAAAATCAGTTACATTTTTCTAATCCAAATAAACTTATTGCTGCTGTGGTAAATCTAATGAACACTTTTCTGAATTTCATGTTTATATTTCTAATTCTCAATGTATAGGCAAAAATATAGGAACTACTTTGTGACATTTATTATTTGCTTTTATGATCAGCCACACTTGATTGTCTAATTCCTTGTTAGTCAATTGTAGCAATATGTTGGTAAGTGCTATGTTCCTATCAGAAGTGCTTTCTTCTCTTAGATATTGAATGAGTTTGAAACTGCAATTTTTGGGTCTATAACATCATGCATTACTTTTATTAATAAGTTATTCACTCATAATTAACAGCTATGCTTTAGCAGATTTTGAACCTTTCCAGTTTTATTCTTTTAGTAGACATGCAACTTATTATGGATTCAATTTTTTTAACAATTTTGTAACAAATCTGCCTTATTTTTAACCTCTAAATCAGTAGAACATTGATAAATATGAGTTCTGTGTAGCTCTCACCCATATCAAAAGTCTTTGTGAATACCTTGATGTCTCTTCAAATTAAACATTTAGATTCCTATGATTTTTCTCACAGAAAGTCCCCCAGTCATTTGTATTTTTCAAGATCCATAGAAACTGGGTAGAGGACACATTATTGTCTCTTTTCTAAGACTAATGTTTTATGGTGTTGCAAGATATTCAGAACACCACCAGAAGAGAAAAGTAATTATCAATGTCATCTAGCTACAAACCTTGCAACCTACAATAGCAATATGACATAAGATACAGGGGTGTGTTGACAGAAGTTTCTGTCCTGCCTGGTCCCACAGACTTTCAGTCTCAAAGAAACACACAGAGGTCTACAATAATTTAAAACTGGTTGGCCTAATAGCTCAGGCTTCTTACTAAATCATTTTTTTTGTTTTGTTGTTGTTCATTTGTTCTTCCAGACAAGGTTTCTCTGTAACTTTGGATCCTGTCATGGAACCAGCTCTTGTAAACCAGGCTGACCTTGAACTCACAGTGATCCACCCACCTCTGCCTCCCAAGTGCTGAGATTAAAGGCATGCACTACCATCACCACCCATTTGCTCATTTGCTCAGGTTTCTTATTAACTCTTATAATTTTCATTAGGCCATGATTCTTGTCTGTGTTAGCCACATGACTTGGTACCTTTTATCAGTAAGGCATTCTTACCTTGCTTCCTCTGGGTCTTACTTCCTCTGTCACAACTGCAGATTGACTCCTTCCTCTTCCCAAGATTCTCCTGTTCTTGTCACCCCACTTGGTCTACTTCCTGCCTGGTCACCCTGCCTATACTTGCTGTGTGGCTACTAGCCAATCAGTGTTTCATTAAAAAAAATACAATATAATTGACAGGGTATAAGACCATTGTCCCACAGCATTGGTGCAATACTGGCATAAATGTTATGTGAATGTCCAACTACTTGATTTTATCAGATTTACTGTTCACTATTTTGGTCAGAGAACTATGGAAAAACCTTGTATTATTATTCAGCTAAAGGAATATACATACAAATGAAATTATTTCTAATGGTATACTGCTAAATCCATAGATAAATGCCTGGTTCAACTCTCATTAGAGAGTTTTTGCAGTAAATAGGAACTGACACAAAGATGAACTAGACATTGCACAGAGAATGAGAGATTTGAGGCATTCAGTTCTAAAATCTTCATATAGATAGTTGTTATGGAAGATGAAAGGACAAAGCCTAAAAAATGGAAGGAAACCACAATATGTGAAAAAAATGAAAACAATGAGCCACAATAACAGGCAGAAAGATTGTAAGAGGCAGATGTGGTGAGTGACTCCAAAGAAACAATGTATTCCAGACGCAGCAGAACCAGTGCACATATGAACTCACAGAGACCATGGCAAAATTCATAAAACTTGAATGAGTTCAAGCTACACAGTGTTCCAACACTTAGAGAAGTTGACACAGGGTTGCACCCCTACAAATAAAGCTATTTGCAATCGCTACCCCCTGGCAAAGAGAAAATCAGTTTTCTCAAATAGAATATCATTGGGTATATCAATCACATTCCAGGGCAGACCCCATGTACAGGAGTAGATAAAACAAAATGAACTCAATGTTTTTGCTCTTCTTCTTGTTTTTGATGGCTTTTTTCTTTGAGCTTATTAGCCCTTCCTTATTTGATTTAGTTTTCATTTTGGGAGTTTTTTTTTTCTTAAGGAGAAACAGAGAGAAAAAGAAACATAAAGTTAGATAGGTAAAGAGATAAAAATAAATCCTGTAGAATTTGGGGGAAAGGAAAAGATAATCACAATACATTGTGTGTGTGTGTGTATATATATATATATATTAAAAAAGAGAAATATATGCCTACACAATGATGAGTATAGAAACCACAAGTAGAGAGAAAATGATGGAGACAGAGGCAGAGACCTGCAGCAGAGCATTGGACTGAGTTCCTAAAGTTTAGTTGAAAAGTGGGAGGAACGAGAATATGAGCAAAGAAGTCAAGACCATGATAGGGACACCCACTGAAACAGTCTCCCTGAGCTAATTGGAGCTCATCAACTCCAGCCAGATAGGGAAGAAACCAGCATTTGTCCAAGCTAGTCCCTCTGAATGTGGGTGACAGTTGCATGGCTGGGGCAGACAGTGGGGCCACTGAGAGTAGGACCAGGATTCATCTCTCCTTCTTGTACTGGCTTTTTGGCACCCATTCTCCATGAAGGATTACCTTGCTTAGCATAGATATAGTAGGGAGGCCTTGGTCTTTCCTCAAAGCAATGCTCCTTACCCTCTCTGAGGAGTGGATGGGGTGGGGTGGGGAGTTAATGTCGAGGGAATGGGAGGAGGGGAGGGAGGGAGAACTGTGATTGGTAGGTAAAATGAAAAAACTAGGTTTTTTTGGTGTCTTTTAAATAAAATTTTAAAAAGAAAGAAGAAATAATTTAAAAAACAATCATTAGTGACAACAGGTGACCAAAATTACTGAAACTATCAAATACCTAAATAACTACTGTTTTGAAAGATCACAATGTTAGAAATGTAATTGCAACTATTCAAAGAATTCATATAGATAATTTTCATGGAAGATGAAAGGACTAAGCCTGAAAAATGGAAGGAAACCACAATCTGTGAAAAAATCAAACAATGAGCCTAGCTACTGTTTCATATGTAAAAATATGAAAGAATTCTTCAAGCATACCAGAAGAGAAAATAAAATTTATTCTTTTCAAGAAGCCATTGCACATTTGCATTTTGAATATTCTTCCTCACTGAAAAAGAACATAGTGACAAAAAGTTGCTTCAGTTGTCCTCAAGAGGAAAATGAAGATTGTTGGAGTCCTGAAGAGAAATATCAAAGCACGGCGATAACTGAAGGCCTGAGCATGCAGCTGTGGCTTAGGAAGTGGGAACACAAGTCAGGACTGTAGTTACTATAGAATATAAGGGTGCAAAGTCACCCTAAATTACACAAATTAAACCATTAGCAGTACGCACAGCAACTGCATCTGTAGTTAGATTGTCTTGCTTTAATATGCTGCTTCCTGAAAATGATGATTTTGGGTCTTGGTGTATCTAGTGAGAGAAACGCAGCCTGATATCATTAAGAGGACACTTTAACTTGCTACAGTGCCATTATGTAAATCAATCACATGGATTGGGGGCACAGATTTTCAGCATGGAAATTTTCATGTTATGTTTTAACAAATCTTAAAATAATTAAACATACATATTTTTAGAAATTTTTCTTTTCTGTCATTTAGCTAGCTAGCAAGCTAGCTATGTGTCCACCCATCCATCCATCCATCCATCCATCCATCCATCCATCCATCCATCCA
>LOEQ01005476.1:69255-91065 GCA_001685075.1 Bramus lutescens | reverse complement strand
CGCCCACCCACTGAGACGATGGGGCTGATCTAATGGGAGCTCACCAAGGCCAGTGAGCTTAACCTTTAGTGGCTGAGCCATTTCTGCAGTCCAAGGCATCTTTTCTAAGTCATTGGTAGAGTGAGTGCAAAAGGAATCATCAAGGTTTTATAATGTTTGAATGGCAATTACTAAATGTTACAGCCTATACTATAGATACACATTCTGTCCGAGTGAATACTGGCTTTTATTAACAATGGCCATAACATAAATATCATGATAAATCAGAAAAAAAGTTAGCAACCATACATATGATACTGTCTTTGCAAAATAGAATTAGAAACCTATAACAACTATTACTGATAAAACTCTCAAATTGGAAATTTAATAAAAATACTTCCAAATAAATATATAAAGACAAGCATAAAAGAAATATTTGAATATTTTATAACAGAATACATATAGGAAAGATTTGAGGATGTTGCTGAGACAGCAGTTAAGAGAAAATTTTATATGTTAAAATGTCTACATGAAAACAGAAGAAACATTTAAAATTCACTGTTTCCACGAAAAGAAAACAGTAAACAAAGATCAAATTTAACATAAGGTGAATGAGAATGGCTGGAAGAACATTAACAAAGCCCACTTGATTCCTTTTTAAAATGACTTATGTCTAAATGCCCTGTATTAGATTGAATGAGCAAAACAAAACCAGAAGTTTCTAGTAGCAGCAATGAGAGATGGTTATGAAGCAGATCTTGTATATATTAAAAGTATTAGGCTTTCTGAGACAATGACTAAGAAGTTATAGCATTTGCCATACTAGCATCCATGTAAATGCTGAATGAGCAAGGAGTCCTACCTGTAATTACAGCCTCAGAAGGTAGACAAATGGAATCCCTGGAGCAAGCTGCCTGCTTTGACTAGTCTTATCAGGAGGCTCTGGGTTTGATTTAGAAACCCTGCTTCTAAACAATAAAGCAGAAGAGCAATAGAGAAAGATTCCTGACAACAGTTTCAGGCCTTCACACATATAGGCACCCACATATGCGGACATGCTTACACATATGCACACACACCACACATATATGTAAGAAAAGTAGGAAAAAAGTATTAGTATGTGCACAACATAACAATTGACATTTTAAAGTAGATGTTCAATTTATTAATTTATCATTAATTTATTAATTTTAAATTAAATTATTAATTTATTAATTTAAAGTAGATGCTCAATTTATTAATTATTAATAATGGAAAATTTAAAGCAGATGTTCAATTTATTAAAACTCACTGAATAAATCAAACCCAATGAATTCCTATATTTACTAAATAATTTAATTCCCAATTAAAAAGCAAAGTTTTGTATACAGAAAATGCTAAACCCAAGTAGGCACTGGTAAATTATATCAAGCGTACTATAAATAAACAATACTGATCCAGACAAACTTTAAAATTGTAGAAGGAAGATTTCTTCTTACAAATCAACACAATCCCTGGGCCAAATTTTGACAAAAACACAAAAGAAAGATATAATCTTTCATATTATACCTTGAAAAGTTCTTCACCAATGAAATCAATCAATAGATATAACAATAGCAATACACAATGATGGAGCAAAGTTTATCTCAGAAAGGCAAGGTTTTCTGGAAGTCTTTAAGAATTCAATGCAATTCATTGTAGTAATTACAAAGTAGAAACACTGAAGAATCATCTTGCCAGATACAGAAAGTTCATTTGATACAACTCAGCACCCATTCATGATCTAAAATATTGAAATCTTCCAGAAAATTAGAAAAGAACTTCCTGAGTTTGACTGAAGGTTAGTCACTTTTCTACTGTTGTGAGGACACCAGGACCAAGGCAACTTATTTTAGAAAAAACATTTAATTGGGGGCTAACCTACTGTTTCAGAGAGTTAGTCCGTGATCATCATGATGGGGTGTACAGTAGCAAACCGGCAGGCATGGTACTGGAACGGTGGTTAAGAGTTTACATCCTGATCCCTAAGTTGGAGAGTGAGTGAGACTGGCCCTTGTGTGTACTTTGAAACCTCAAGAGCCCACCCCAATGACACACTTTCTCCAACAAGTTCAGATCTCCTCATCCTCCCAAGCAGTTCCACAACTCAAACATGTGGAGGCCATTCTCATTCAAACAGTAAGTGAAACCTACTGCTAACACCAAATTTAATGATAAAATGAATATTTTCCATTTAAGGTAGATGGAAGGAGACAAATGTTTGCCTCCTTCATTTCTGCTTTGCATTGAACTTGTTTACTCAATTTAAGAAAGTAAGAAAATGCAAAGAAACAAAAGACATAGTATACTGCATAGCCAAGCACTGTGATTAAATATTAGCTGCAGCTTTGTGCACCATCACTATCCACCTCTGGCCCTTTAAACATCACTGTGCTGTGTGGTCCAAATGACACTGTAGTGTGCGTGGCATCCTAGGCGTTATAGAATATGTTCCTGCTCTGGCTACAATAAAAATTGATACCGTTTGAAAAATGCAGTAGAAAAAAAAGGTGCAATAGATACTCAATGAGGTAGATGCTACCTCCAAAATCCAAAGGTGCTCAGTAAGTGTTGTGTATCTCTCTTGGTTTTCGGAAGGCACTATAAAGCAACTTTACCTTGGATGGGGAATATGGACATATCCCAGACCATTGGATCATAGAAATTTCACTAAGGTGACAGAACCACTTAGTTTTGTGGACTTTATTTCCTCTCTACTGACAAGCATGTGTCATACCAATATGCCTGTGTGGTTTACTAGTTTTTGTTCACCAGGTTCTATCACTTTTTATTAGTTGATATATGGTATTTCCAACCAAAATGTGTCCTTATTTAGAAATAAGATTTCTGTTGACACAGCTGTTAAGATTCAATTATGCTTAGGTAGGTGGGACTCGTGTAATCCTTTAGGAACGTGTCCTTCTAACGAGGTAAGTTTGGAAACAGGCACACACAGGGAGAACCCCACATGACAAGAAGGCAGAGGTCAGAATGGCACAGCACAAACAAGGGCAGAGCAAGCACTAGCAGAAAGCTAGCAAAGCTGGAGGCTGGCTCCTCTGGCAGCTCCGTCACTCCCTGCGGACCCCCTCCCCCAAAGCCACCTGCTGACTTCTTGTTCCTGAAGTTTCTTCCTGTTCTAGAATTTCATGTAAGTGAACAAAGTGTGTATACTCTTTTTGTGCTTTGCTTCTTTTGCTCCAATAGTGGATACTCTTACTTTCTCTAATAAACCATTTTCACTGAAGGGTCTCTAACCAGAACAGTACGCTACACAACCTGGTAACCCAATTACAAAGTAATTTCTTCATGAATATGATGTGTGTCTGTGTGGACAGCTTTGTGTTTGATGTGTACTGTCACATCCAAAGAAAAAGTCTGAGCACAAGCCAAAATTGAAATGTTCTTTTATTTGAAAAAGAATCGTCAGATATGCTTATGTGTACAGCTTACTTAGAAGGCAAAGGAAACATTTTCCCCTTATTCTGCGCCACACAGGTCACTGCCTTTCTTACTCTCATCTCAGCTCCTGCCAACCTATTGCATCTCTTCCATCCTTTGACTGGGAAAGGTCCTTTCTCCTTCCCTGCTGTACTTTATATGCACAATGTACCTGGGTTTTTTTTGCAACTACATAAGTAGCCCATTGCAATAAAATTCCCATTGCCTGCACCACATTGACATTTAGCTCCACACATGAATTTTAGCTATGAAATTCTGTTTCGTTACCTGTTTCTGAAGCTTTCTAACAATAAGCTATGTAAACTGTAACTAAAACAAGGCTATTTTCCTAGTTTTGTAAACAGACTGTAACTCTTCTGTGTGGCTTGGTCCCTACCAGGAGCTGCATTCTAAAAAGCAGTCAAGAATTCCAAACTATCTCCCAGGGAACACAGAAAGCTTTCATAAAGCTATGCCAATATTTTTCAGAGTCCTTTCTCTCCTTGCCAGTTCTTTCCTTCCATTCTGAGGCCTAACCTTTCTAAAGCCTTTCCCTACTCTGCATGTTTACCTTGTACACCTCAGATAGGGAAGCTCTCTGGAGCCTTTGGCAGACCCTAATAGGAAGACTGCAGTGTAGACCTTTTAAAAGTTGGAGCATGGCCCTGCCATTCTCTGAAGATAACTACTCTTTTGAGAGACAGGTTTTTGGCCTGCTACTTGGCTTTAGGAGAAACTGGATTCTTCATCACAGGCCGCCAAGCTACTCTTGTGACCTGAACCGCCCATTATGAACTGGATGTTATCTGGTCAACCAGGATAAAGTTAGGCATACCTAGTAGCACTTAGGCACCCAACAGAAGTGGTGTGTATGTGATCAAGCATGAGCAGGTTGAAGGCACAGCTAAGTTACATGGAAAAGGACGGAAAAGTAGTCCAAATGCCCACAGTTCCCATCGTTGCACTAGCTAAGGCTGGGGAGGTCCTCCAATTGACATAAGACCTTGGCATGGCTTACAGTGCTCCTACCCAGTGTATGAGCACTATAAGGTGGACAACTGAAGCAACTTAGCACTGGGATATCTCTGAAGGACAGTAACAGAGAATCTTCCCAGCCAGTCAAGTTTCAGGCAGTATACCAAGACTTACGCTTTGCATAGGATATCAGATGTGTGGTTGTACAGTAATTCATGGACAGCAGCCAGAGCCTGTCTGGTCAGAAACTTGGAACATGAATAGAAAACTAGCAAAGAAATATGGGGAAGGGTAGGGAGAATTTGTCAGTAAAGTGCTTCCCTTGCAAGCACGAAGACGAGTTCAATCTCTAGATCTCCAGGAATTACATTAAAATTGTGTGCTAGTGTGCACTTGGAATCCCATTGCCGGGGAGGGGAGATGGGGGATATCCCAGGCATGCAGTCATCCAGTCTGTCCTATTTGTTAAGTTCCAGGACAATGAAGGATGCTATCTCAAAGGAGGTGGATGCTATTCCTCAAGACGATACGTGAGATTGTCCTCAGCTCCCCACCCGTGCACATTCATATGTAAGTGTCCACACATATAACATATGGACACACATAAACACACACATTAAGACAAAGAAATCTATAGATGTGTGGAGAATGCTGACTGGCCAAAGAATATAAAGATATTTGTGTGTCATATGAATGTTCACTAACCTTATTGTGTTTAATAACCACATAAATGAATAAGATGACCTGTTCCATTGAAACCAGTCTCTTGCTCCAACCTCCCATGTCATCACCCAATGCGCCCAGGATCAAAATGTCCATGATGGTGGGGTTAGTATCTTCTGATCACCAACGCTGGCCTGGCTATGGCCACCAATATGCAAAATCAGACAGAAGGCCAATACTGAATCCCAATAATACCATTCCCTGGGAGGGTCAGCCAACTACCAGTGGCAGCTTGATTCCACCAAGGAAGGGCAGTCTTTTGTCCTTTCTGGAACAGACAGCTATTCTGGGTATGGATTTGATATTCCTGTATGTAGTACTTCCACTAAAACTATCCTCTGTATACTTACAGGACCTTATACACTATCACAGCATTTCCACAGAACTATATCTGACAGTGAAGGAAGTACAGCCGTGCATTCATGATCCTGGAGTTCACTGGTCTGGCGATGTTTCCATCATCCAAAAGCAGCTGACTTGACAGAATGATAGAATGACCATGCAGTGTTAGCTAAGTGACAACTCTGCAAAGCTGAGGCAAGACTTTCTGGAAGGCTGTACAAGCAGGCTGTGTATGTATCAGCACCCAACATATGCTATTTCCTTCACAGATTGGGCTCATGAGCCAGAAACGAAGGGATGGCAACAAGAGTGGCATAAGTTACCTTTAACACTGCTATCCCATAAGCAAAATTTCACCTCCTAGTGCCAAACACTAAGCTCTGCTGTTTTGAAGGCCATAGAGTCCGAAGGAGGAACGATTCCACCTGGAGACACAATTTCATCGACTAGAGGCTAAGACTGCTACCTGACCACTCTTGACGCCTCATGCCTCTTGAGTCAGTTGTCTGAGGGCAGTAGCTAGGATGACAGGCCCAGAGCAACCACAGGAACTTAAACTGGGCATCACAGGGCAGAAAGGAAATATCTGGAATACATCAATCCTTCCTGTAATCATACCTATACTTACTATGGATGAGAGAGCACAACAATCCAGTTCAGGCAGCAGTAAGAATGTCTGAGAGTCTTCAGAAAGGAAAGTTTGGGCCACTGTCAGATAAAGAATGATAACCAGGTGAGACACTTGATGCCAGCAAAGATAATGCAGAATGAGCAGTGGAAAAGACAATCACAATGTGACAAGCTACACAACACTGACTCTAACTGCCTTACTTCCTATTTCATTTAGATACATTTGTATGTGTTAACTATCTTCTCTCTCCTCTGACTCATCATGGGTGTTGAATTTACATCAGTATTTAAGTGCTATTAAATTTGCATCATAGTAAGTTATAGGCTCTTAGGAGAGAAAACATCGCTCAAGCACTTTGTCTTCTCTGGAATAGATTGCTAAGTTTTTAGGTGTGTACAAGATAGTTGTTGAAGTACAGGTAGAACTGTAACCTTCCTATTGTCTTGAAGATTAAGTGTGGTTTAAAGACATGCATATGGGTATCATATTGTCAAGGAGCAGCTGTAACAAATGATTTTGATGTCAAATTTAACTACACTAAGGGTTACCCAGTTAGCTAGAAAGGTGCTTCAGTAGGCCCAGAGCTTGTCTACAGAAAAGGAAACCAGATGAAAACTAATTTCATTAGAATGCCTGGGCTAAGATCCATCTATCACAGGAAGAAGCTACAATTAACGTAGGCCTGCACCACTAAACAGCGAGGGCTTAGGTTCAGCAAGCAGATTTAGGAGCTGGGATGCCTTTCTTCTACCCTTGGATATCAGAACAGGTTCTTTGGCTTTGGGGTGTTAGGATACCCACAAGTCATCCCCTTGGTTCTTGGGTCCCTAACCTTAGGAGGAGAGGAACATACCATGGGATTTTCAGAACCATTAAAGTAAAAATCAGAGTAGAGAATCAGAGCATGAATTATTGCAATTACTTATCTTCCTCACATTCTCTGTGACTTTGGACACTCCTGTATTGAGCAAATAAAGCTACGACTATATTGCAAATCGCTCCTTGTCTACTTCATGCTTGTCCAGATAGTTTCATTCTACTAATTTTCTTGAATTATACTTGTAAACTTGGAGCATACATATCCCTTGTCACATACAAACTCAATTAGATGGCAGGAATAGTTACTTTAAACACTGATGTGTATTAATAACTTTGTAAAGTTGTCTCCTTAGAACACAGAAAAAGAAGTTTTATAAGCACTTTAAAATACCTCTTCCCTAAATGATGAAAACGAAGGTATTCCTTGGTTCTAAGACCTTTGGACTGGACTAAGCCATGCCATGGGTATTCTTGACCTCCAGTGTACAGGTGGCCCAAGGTGAGACTTATCAGCCTCTTAACGAAGCAAACAATTTCTAATATCCTCCCCCTTTATGCATACAGGAGATATAGAATGCATTTCCACATATTCTGTTCCTGTGGAATTTGCTTTACCATTAGGTGCAAATTTATTGACATGAATTGTTCCCAGGATGTAAAGTATAAGAGCAGTAGAGATACTTAATGATCAGTCTCTGTATGCTCATTAGTTCACGGCAAAGGTACTTTCCCAATCAGACCTGACTGAACCAAAAGAAGCAATGCTGAAGCTAATTATCTTTGCAAGAAAAGCTGTTGAAAGATTCCGATTTTTTTTTTTATAAAATGGCTCCATGAAGTAGTAACTTAAGATTTGAATATTTGGTTGAAATTATTTCATAAATCACTGATGATGGTGACTCCTGAAGTCTCAGAAAACACAAGCCACAAAATGTATTTTATAATTCTAATAATTGGTAAAATACTATTACAAAGTTCAAAATATCACATATAATAATATGGTATCTATATATACATATAGACATAAAATTTGGTTTGAAATACTAGCCAAGAAGCTTCTATTTTCTTTGACATTAAATTCTTTTAATGTTCAATATATAACTTGCTTTAAATTTATTTCATGAAAATAATTTTCATGCAGTATATTGTGATTGTAGTTGCCCCTCCCATATTTCCTCCCAATTTCTCCCCTTCCCCCAACTCCAAACCTTCTATCTTTCCCTCTCTTTTTAGAAAACAAACAGGCCAATAAACAAGCTAGAACAGAGCAAAGAGAACAAAGCACAATAAACATACACACACACCATAAAACATAAAATTGGAAACCATACCGGATAAGCAAAAGGCAAGGCAAAAAATGCTCCAAAAAAGCATTATGAGGCAAAAGATCTCCAGTAATACCATTGCATTTGTTTTGTTGGCCATCTACCACTGGGCAGGAGGCCTCCTGTTGTGAATGCTTAGTGTGATCCATTGAACTCAACCATTTTTTCCTTTGTGAGCTGTTGCCAATTGGAGATAACTTCTGGGTTAGATTCTAAGGTTTCAATTTGTCTTACGTTTTTGTATTTAGGATCTTTGTTACAATGCTGAGAGGGTTTGAGGATGATGGAAATTAGTGATATTATACCTTTAAGGCTTAATTGGATAATTCTCCCCATTCCTGTTTGTTCCACATTTTTATCATGATTGTGCTGCTCTCCCAATCAACGGGTAATCTATTTCACTGACCATGAGGCCGCTTTGGAAAACAGAACATTAATAAATGTAACAAGCAATGGCCAGGAAATGATTTGTCAACTGGGACCTACTTGATTGCTGTTCTTGCTACTGCTGTATAAATAAGCCTGGGATGGCCTAATGGATGATGAAAGACACGTGACCTAATCATTTCATTACTCTGGCCTGCCAACAGGTAGACATGTAAGAAGATCTTAAATCAACTAATCCTCCGTTCATCAGTCAGCTGACTGTGGACATGTAAGCCAACCAGGCAGCAGGTAAGTCAGGCCAAACAAAAGCAGTCTAGCTAACTTAGCATGAGTTTGCTAGACTGCTGCTTAAACACCAGCAATTTGGGGTTGCATTTTACACAGCAAAAACTAACTAAATGGCACTAAAATTAATCATTACTCACTAATTACATCAATAAACATCTAATAAATGCCTTCTTATGTAAGGGTCTCACCCAGGCACAGACACTCACAGGAGATCTACCTAGAGAGACACAAGTAACCTTGCTACAGACACTAGGAAACAGAAATGGCACTGCAGTGTGATTAATACTAGGAAATAATTAGAAAAAAACAAATCAAAATAAAAGGCGATAAGAAAGTCTAAAAACAGTGTGATCAGAATTATATCTTCACCAATGAACAAGGCAAGTTGAAGGAGAACATTTTATCAAAAGAAATAGATGAAAAGGTTCAGTGACATAAAAAGATACAAAGTTTTAGAGAAAAAAGTACAATGAATCAGAAAGGTAGACTGCAATATTGAACAGAAAATGAAATATGGGTTAAATGACCTAGTCCCTACATAGTACACAAGTTCCATTAATAAGAAATCACTTGAGTAACAAAGTGCAATCAGTTGTTAGAGCATGAAGTACAGTTATTTGCTGAGCTCTGGTTTTTAGCCTGGTTGCACTGCATCAGTAGAGCTACTCTAGTACAAGTCTCTTCTTGTCTTTTTATCCTGATGATCTAGTTCACAGCATCCTCATTCTGCTAATCTCATTTAATTATACTTATTGTCATTCCACTTGGAGAACATACCCTTTAACTGGCATAAATACTCCCAGTTAGATGACAAGTACAGCTATTTGCAAAGCAATTTAACTTTTAATCATTGAGTCTACAATTTTGCAAAGTTGGTATCCTTGCACTCCGTGCAGTCATTAGCTTTAAATGACTTGAAGTCAACTCCTCCCAGAATCATGAGAAATAAATGGATTTCTTACGATGATCATGCATACATAAATATACCAAAGAACACTTCTTGGAAGCATTTAGACAATTATGTGGACAAATATTTTAAGTAAATCTTTATCTTAATCCTTTGCTTTACTGGAATTTGTCCATCTGTCTGCCATCATTAATGGATGGTAAAGGATCGAAAAATAATAAATTACCTGTAAAACATGAGTGTTTAAAAGTCCCCCAGAGTCAAGCCTACATGGGAACTGGAATGTGTGTTCAATAAGTGTGCAATGGACACAATAACAACTTCAATTACCAAACATCAAATAATCATTAAAGGCTTACAAAGCTCAACATTTAAGTAATTTCTTTTCTACAAGAAAATACAAAAGGATTTTTTAAAAATGCAGTTCAATTTATTAAATCTTGCCTAATACATAACAGTATTTGATCTTTAAAAGGAACATAAAGTATAAAATTAAAAAAAATGAAGATACTTCTTTTCAAAGCATTTTTAAGTCAGGGATCATAACAAAATGCAAAAAGTAAACATCAACAGAAGAAAACTACTAGGTCACAGTTGCCTTCAATATAAGGAAATTATGAGGAATTAGTTTTATTTCTACTGCTGTCATCAGTAAGGTTAAGATGGGCCTTGTATATTTTCCTGAGAATTTAACCTAATACATTTGCTACATTATTTTAAATTCCAAACTCCAGCTTGAACATTTCATAAGCCTTGGGAAAACTTATTTTGTGGGGACTTAATAATGACCTCAAATATCACATCCTCCTCAAAAAATCAAGTGTAGCAAAATAAAAAGAACATAAATTTACCATCTTAGAATATATGATTTGAGGCAATTAGTACATCCCCAACACTGCAAACATCACCACTATCATGTTCTAAAGGACTGCTATTACTCCAAAATGAAACCCTGTCCTCATTAAGTACAGATCCTCCTTTCCCTTGGTAAACAGTAATTTGATTTGTTTTTTCTGGATTGACTTATTCTAGTACATATAATTGCAGTTACATGTGGCCTTTTGTGCCTAGCATCATACATTTTTTTAATCAGTTAATACCACATCATTTTGAACTTAAAAGACAGTGATGAGTATAACTTAAAAAAAATAAATGTTTCAGTGAAAGTTATACAGCATGTGAGATAAGTGAGCACAGTTCCTTTTCTGAATGTAAATCCACTGAGGCAAACAATACAGCTTTAACATTTTTAGAAGTCCTGTTCATTGAGACTAGTCACTCAAAGCAATTTCATAACAGGGTTACTGGAATGGTGTGGGAAATCAGTACTGTTGCCTCTGGTTATGTAAAATAGGTAAAAGTGATTAGTTTAAGTAATTAGCAAAAGACATTCAACTAACAATTACTATGTTATTTTACCCTTGAACATATAGTGGTTTAATTTTGATTCCTATAGCCCATTTTGGTAAAATAATATGGCTAAACCTGAATGCTATAATTAAAATGTTTCCAAACTACAAATCTGTTTACTTTTGAACCTGAAGACTTTTTTTAAAAGCTGCGTACATTATTTAAATAAAACTGTTGACGAAATTCACTAAATTTGATTAGCACACCAGGCTTTTTAAAACTCCATATAATTAATCGAGGCATTTTGACCACCTCATTAGCCACAGAATAAATAAGCATCAGAACAAAAACTTACAAAAAAGTTTTCAACAGAAAAAAATATTCTGGGACATGAAAAAGCAGGGTGTTTTGTTTAAGTCCTGGTGGAGGCTTCTACACATGTGGAGGCCAGAGAACACTCTCTCTTAGGAAATATTGTCCACCTCTTTAAAGAACATCTCTTTTCTCTTCTTGGCCAGTTCACCAATTGGGCTAAACTGGCAGGCCAGTGGGTCCACTTGTCTCTACCTCCTCAGCTCCGGGGTTACAAGTGTGTGCCAGCATGTCTGGCATCTTTACGTGTTCTGAATTAAACCCATGTCCCTGTGCTTGTACAGGAGCTGCTTTACCCCAATTGAGCAATTACCCCAGGCCTCTCCTTTCAATCTTTGAATTTCCTCTTATCAATCAATGGCTCTTAACTATCACATTAACAGCCTAACAATTAATGTCTCCTTTTGACTAGAAACAGAAGAAAACTGTCTGACTTTTATCAGATTTCTTGACAAATATTAAATACCAGTTTATTTACTTTTTTAATAATCTTTTCTGAGAAAAATTTAAATGATTTATGCTAAAAAGGCAAAAACCCAATGACTTTTATCTCTGATGGCAAAGGGTAATTGGACCTATGAATCTGATATCAAGAATTCACTAAAATGTAATTTTATTACTTTCAACACATGAAATATTACCATCACTAGAAATAGCAATAGAAAAACCATTATCTAATACAATCATGCAAACATGTAAATAAAATGATTTTGGAGATGCTAAAAATTGCATCAGTATTAATGAAAAAGAAATAATTTGTTTCCCTTGTCAATCAGTTCTGAAATGCTTTTCGTTTAAGAATGGAAACTTAAATCCAGCATGTCAAAAGGCTGGAAAATTACTTTAAAAGATCTGTATCAACAAATTTTATTGTATTTCTATAATGTGTTAACAAATCATGTTTGTAACCCAAATTTACTTCTCTGTAGTTTACTAAGGTCAAGTCACTCTACACCTAAGAAATGGAACATCAATACAACCAGGAAATTTTGAAATATTCCAAGGTAACAAACCTCAAGATGATCAATTACGAAGATTAGATGTCAGATATATATATATATATATATATATGCAGTAAATGTATTTTTTCAGATGCAGATGCAACAAAATTCCACACACCTTTAGGAAAATGTCTCAGTTGGATACAAATTTCCAATTTAACATACCACACTTCATTAGTGTATTTCCTTTTGACATTACACAAAATTTCTCCCTAACAATAAAAGGTGAATATTCAGACAACAATAACTTTCCTTTATTTAAATGTTCCTTCTCTTACTGCACCTGAAGTGGAAGAGGGATCCTTGTCAGGACATATTTCTATTAGACGGAATGCCTCAATATTCCCATCATAACACTGGAAGCTGAAAACTATTTTCTTTCAAACAATCTTTTAAATAACAAGAAATAGTTACATAAAAAGGTGTCTTCAAAAGAATCAGCCTTCTTTTTCTAGATTTCACTAGACTTAGGCTTCACTGAAACAAAACTTTTTTTCTTTCTAAAAACCAAGTTTAGATTAATACTAACAAAACCTATTGACATATTATTTTAAGCACAATGGGATGAGCTAGACCTGAGTTTGTTTTAAAGGCATAATCAAAACTCGGCTTCATAGTTATCAAGACACAAAAGCCATTTACATCCACAGTATTGGAAAAATTCTTTCTATGCAAAAAGTTTTGTTCAGAGATTTGACCTAACTGCTCTCATTCATTTCTTTTCTTGTCTGTTTTGTTTTTGAGACAGGGTTTCTCTGTGTGGCTTTGGTGTCTGTCCTGGAACTAGCTCTTGTATAGCAGGCTGGCCTTGAACTCACAAAGATCTGCCTGCCTCTACACCCTCTCTCCCTGCCCCACCCAGTGCTGGGATTACAAGACATGGCTGCCACCACCACCCACCCGGCTTTCACTAAAACAATTCTTCAGGTAACAATCACATCTACTTCCAATGTAGGATATCACTCAATGAAACAAACTATAAAGTGTTTGAATAGCCTTTCCTCACGATATTTAAAACAAACCCAAAGTCTTTTAGTTGAGGATGGAAACACACACACAAAATCTGTTTTGCACTAAAATCCAATAGTCAAATGTCTACAAATAAAATCTCTTATCAATATAGTAACATAAATTCCCACACCTTCAATGTGCACAGCTTTGTTAAAAATACCATTATTATCAGTATTATTAAGGTTCTCTTATTCAATGTGAAAACAATTGTAAGAATACAATACTAATGTACCAAATAGTGTAAAGACCTAAAAACAGATTCTATACATGATAAATCAGAAATCTACACTTAGTA
Organism: Bramus lutescens; assembly: GCA_001685075.1. NCBI lineage: Eukaryota > Metazoa > Chordata > Mammalia > Rodentia > Cricetidae > Bramus > Bramus lutescens. The sequence goes on along the minus strand of LOEQ01005476.1, from coordinate 77,201 downwards.
TTTCTTACTGACTGGGTTGATGGGAATCCCATTAAATATCTTCATAGGACTTAATCCAGTATTTCTCTACTTCTACACTTTACTTATTTTAAAAATCTTAGACATTTACCAGATTTTGCAATCACTAAAGAGAATGAGACTGCTTGACTAAAGGTTACTGATAATGAACTAAAATTTACACTGTAATTTACCTTAAAGAAAGTCAACACCATGTAAGATACTAGGGAAATTTTAAAGAACTACTGTTTTTTTTTTAACAAAAATGCAAGTCATAGTACCCAATGTATTTTTGTCACATGACTAGAAAATTAACATATATACATATATTTAAAGTTTTAATAAATTATGGCTCTTCATTTAGCATTTCAAATATGTACACACCTACACACTCACCTGGATAACAGAGGAGAAACAGCCGATAAGCCCCAGGCTTTCCACTAAGATTATGAGGCCTCAACCATAGATTAAAAAACTAGTCAACTAAGGAATACTGAGAGTGGGAGAAAGTCTTCCTGAGGGAAAAATGCCCCAATTGGCTATCCAATACCAAGTGGTCAGCCCTGAAATAATAGACACATAAGTAACATTCATAGATTAGCATGTTATATTTATGTATTTAGGAATACACACAAACACACAATAAAGAGAAAAAGAGCCCATGAATTTGAGCAAGCAAGAGAGGTACATGGAAGGTGCTGGGGGAGGAAAAGGAAGGGGGAAAAAAGACATAATTTTAAAAGTTAAAAAAAATAAATTGCCTCTTAATGTGTATCAGAATCACCTGGATAGCCGAACACAGATTGTTGTTTCTGACCCCCAAGAAAACTGTGAGATCTCAGAAACAGCCTAAAACTGACAAAGAGTATAACCTCTGGTGAAGGAGGCTGAGACTAAAAGTGAACTTTGATATTGCCCTCCATTCTTAGACTTGACCTTTATCTTGGTCACTACCAAAAACAGAAATCAACAACCTACTAGGCCAATACAAAAACCATTTCTTTTTCATGCTTAAGAGGTTTCCATTACATATCTTAAGACAGACAGTCATGCCAGAAACTACCTTCCCCTAACACTAGATGGATGAAACCACTTTGAATATGTTGAAGAAGTTGAAAAAACCTAAGTTTTACAAATTTAAAAACTTCATGTTCACCAGTAAAACCTGAGTCAGCAGTAATAAGCATCAATCAGCAACACTTAGAACATTTGAAACGTTACTATTACAGAAACAGTATGATTGTGTTTGGAAACTGTCAAAGAAGTATTAAAATTTTATTCAGGTCAAAGATTCTCTTTACAAATGAACGAGGCATGTAAGTTCATTTTAGGAATTTGAATATATAACAGAAAGAAAATATTTCACAATATAATAATATGGTGGCATAATGAAAAGAACAGCAAACGGTACATAAAAGAAACGCATGATGGAGCAGAGCCGCACACCACTCAGGCTATCCCTGCATCCCCAAGCTCAGCCGTTCAGAGTTCACAGCAGAAGGCAGAAAGGTGTGGAAAGAGTGGTGGTTAGCAACTTGCCCTTGAGAAGGAAGAAAATGAAGAGCAGGGGAAAAAAAAACAGCTCAGGAAAGAATATGGTCATAAAACATGGGAATGATGTGGATGACCATCACACCTACACCTGGGGATCTGAATCAGACTGAGAATTATGAATTGCATGATTATGAGACTATTTTGATGTTAACTGAAAATTTTCAAATGAACTATGGTGTTTTTGGAAGACTGTTGGAAATCTAGATGCAGTTCATTCATATAAGGTGTTAACAGAACATAACAAGTCACTATAAATTACTTATAGAGAAAAATAAAAACATGAAGAGGTTAGTAAAATGTAGAAGGAGCTATAAAAAACAAAAGTGGAGTCACACAACATGGAAATGTAAGCAGAAATTGGACTCCTCAATTTAGTCTTAAAAGAAGCTCAAAGAAGAAATGCTCGTCTTTTAAATGAAAAAATAAGGACGTTACATTTTTTAAAAATTCGTAATTCAATAAAGAAGTAACAACTTGAAATTTGTCTTAGTAAACAACGGAAATGAAAAATCTAAGGAATGAATGAAGTAAGAAACAAGCAATGGGTCAAGAAAATTTAGAGAATTTAATAAGAAATCACTGCTTCAGTCATCAGACAGAACTCAAAGTTCAAAATCTGGGAAATAAAATCTTTGAAATGAATAAGTATTAATGAAGTAAAACTGGAAAAACATAAGGGGTGTTACCTGGGAAAACTGGAAATTAGAAACTCATCAAATGAACTGACAAAGACTAGAGAGACCTGAAAGAGATCAATACCCAATGACTCATACAAGGAAGCACAACACATCTTGACTAAAAGCACCGAGCAGATGACATGCCCCTGAGTACTCTTGTATTGTAATTCCTGCAGGTACTTGGGACCCAAAAGATGTTTCCTTCCACAAGAAAATTTGGTGACTGGGACTTGGGGCCGACCAACAATCTCAAGAGCCTTCCAGAATGTAAGAGAAAACCGTCCTTCCGTCATAAGTCAGCAGGAACGCCCCAATTTCAAATCTGCAATCAGAACTCTAAAAAACAAGTAAGGAATAGTCAAATAAAACAAAGAGAATAAATGAGCATCTCTATCTGGAAAGATTGGAAAGTACAAACTCATCATATAGTAGCAAAGTCTGAGGGTAAAAATGTGGCCCGTGAGAAGCACTCTGAGTAAATGAAGAGCAGGCACACTACTGACTTTGTTCCTAAGTGTTCCGCTGTTGCAAAGCTTTACATAAAGTTTGGAACTCAAAACTCTAACATCAGTGTCCGTGTCATGGAGCACTGCTAAGTCCAGACAGCTACTAGCTCAGAGGCAGTCATGCTAGTTTTTCTTTGGGTTTCAAGTTTCTGATATAATTCTTTTTTTTCACTTTGATAAAATACAGAATAGTTTACTTGTTTTAAGTTAAACATACAATAATGTATTGATAAAGATAACAAACTATACATTTTTAAAGTTCCCAGAGTTCTCATTTTTTAAGAGATAGTCTTTTCTTAATTTAATAAATGTAACTAAACCAGTAAGTTTTAACTTTCTTTTAAAAGCTGTATCTTCAATATATTTAGGAAAAAAAAATGCCTATGATTAGAGGAAGACTTGGAAAACTTTGGATTAGCCTCTAGGTGAATTCAAGTTAGGCTGTAATTCATAGTACTTTGGAACACTCTCATGTAACGAATTCATCAAACACCCAGAGGAATTCTCTTTATGACACTGATAACCCTGTAAACCCAAATGTTCAACTTCTGCCTTAACTTAAGTTCCTAGTAGTTTCTTATATAAGACTATAATATTGTTAGAATACTTACCACGCTCATGTCTATTTTTGTAAAACATGGTCATTGTTTTCTTTAAGATTTCATTAGTACTAAAATTGTTTTATTAAGCAAATATTTGAGCTCTCAGTTCCTGTATCTCCCAAAGTTGCCTTCACATCACTGCAGGCTAAAATGCAGTGATATCAACTGCAATTAAATATTAACTGCCATGAAGAATGAGTAATAGTTTTTCCATCCAGAATTTCATGTGAAATTCCATACAGGCCCATGTCTGTAGCTGTAAGACTCAAGTTTTACTAAGTATCCATTTTTGGATCTAAAGCTAACTGCATCAATAACAGGTTCAGTAAACAGCCAAATCAGCTTAACTCAAATGAGATACATGCCTAGTTTGACTATCTTTTTTTTTTTTACCCAGAATAAATTGTAAAAAATATTTATTTGAACAAAATAAAAAAGTAGATAAAAATAGTTTTCATGTTCATATAGTGTTATTAAAATATCCATTTAAGTTAGTGAAAAAGAAAGCTGAAAAAATGTTAATCATCTCAGTTGTGGAACTAGATTTAAGTTTACAAATCATAAATTTTTAAAAAGTAAAAACATAAAACAAAAGGTTAATGCTTGTTTACCTAAACAGACACATTCTTCAGAAAGATTTAAAAAGCAAAGTTATATTTTATATACCTTTTTTAATATAATTTTTTATTTTATATAATTTTATATTCTTATTTTTACTTTTTGGCAGAAACAAAAGTTTTTTATTACTATTTTTTAATGTAATTCAGACTCACAGTTGAAAAAGAAGTTTAAGCATCGAAACTACGAATTCTCCTAAGTTAAATGGCAGATGAGGCAACACAAGTGACTAGTTTTTATCACTTTTCAACTCTAATAAGAACTTGACGCTGCCAACATATCCCAAGCAGCTGAGAATCCATCTTTAATGCCCAAGGACCCCTCTTCCCCAGTCTGACTACCTTATCTGAGAAATAGAAACCAGTAACCACAAAGCACTCTGAAAACCATAGAAAGAGCAGACACAGGTGGCTTTCAACATCACTACCCATTTCAGATTAGCACTGCCAGCATTTACCTGGACAAGTCACTTACGCCTCTGCCTCTGGAATCTACTTCTAAATACTGACACTGCAAGTTCATTTCTTTTAAACAAGCACATTGAGTGAACTGGTTTATATCAATTTGAAAACTGTAGACTCTTGACTATTCCCGACCACACTTTCTTCCCCAAAAGACACAATTCTTATGTTCTGACAGAGAAGTGTGTGAAGCAGAACTGTGGGAACGTTTCAAGATTTTCAACCAAGACAGGCTTCTGTTTGATGTTAACTTACAAAATTTCAATTTTTAAAATGTCTTAAAACAATACCAGTGTATTTTTATAGACATATAGTTCACTATATGAACATTTTAAAGGCCCCTGAAAGAGTCAAACCCTTTGTATTCTGAATATTTGAAGTTTATTCAAACAATATGTCAAATTCAAACTTATAGTGAGGTATATTTTCTTTTCAAACATTAGATACCTAGGAAAATATGAAACACCATGAAAAATTTCAAGTTAAATTCATAGGCTTGCTTTGTTTTTACTTTAATCTGTCGCATAATACTCTGTGCCTTGACTCCTCAGATATGTAATTTAATGAAAAAAGAACTGAATATGATCATTTTCAGCATAAGAGCAGTAAGAAAAGAGGATGAACGTATTTCTGTGAGTTGTTTTAAAAGCATGAAGTCATTATTGTGCCTTTAGGTAAGTACTGGAGATCACATACGATCACTAATTAGAAAAGTATCAGAAAAACTTGATAACAATCTTCTGGCAGTGTTTAAATAAATGAATGTGTTCTGTGAAAAAAAATCTATGCCGGAAAAATTTTGAATCAAAGTTCTGCTTTTGATAGTATGGGCTTCAACCCACAGAAAACATAAACAATAAATTTTTTGGTCAAGTTCTTTTCAGTTTGAGAAACAAAAGTTTTTAGAATTTAAATATCACACCATTAAAATTAGTAATTTGAAAAAATATGCAGATAAATATTAGATTACCCTGTCTAGCAATGTTCCAACAATTTCATACATTTCAAATATTAAGGCAATTTTTCCAACTAATAGTACATTATAAAAATATATGTCACTGCAAAATAGTATGTACATAGTGACAATAAATTTAGCTAGTTGTAGTCTTTAATACATTAATACAGTGTCACAGGTTACAAAGAACTCAGAGCAGGTGCTTGCCTGTGTGTGCAAGTAAGCACAGCTCTTAAAGCACGGGTTTTAAAACTGAGCGGAGTGAACGTCCTTCTTTAGTGAGTTCTCGAGTCACACACATGCACGGCAATGGGATTGCTTCCTCCCGTTTCTCTATAACATTGTAACTGCAGTTCTTCAAGTGGTCAGCCATGCTTAGGATGTCAGCAAATTTCCATTCATTAACAGAACAAAATGCAGTACTGAATCGCCATACCTAGAAGAAAATTCTACTTTAGATTTAAATAGTCCAATAGACAGAAAATCAGAATGCCTTTTTGGCTCTGCTCTAGCTGTCGTAATTCATACAGAAACATAAAATATCAAGTTATAAACAGCTTAAAATTAAAAAGGAATAAACCCATTGTTATTCAGGCTTGTCAAAAATGGTGTTATCCACTTCCTCCCATAAACTTTTAAAATCATCTCTAGGTTACTCATGATACCAAATGCAATTTGTTGTGTAGTAATATTACATTGTCTATAGAATAATGATCAGGAATACATGTGCAGTGCATTTTTTTTTCCTAAATATTTTCTTAGCTGCAGTTGGATTAGTCTATACAACTTGGAAGCCACAAAGACTGAAAGCCAGCTTCACATGGTAAGCAGTAGATGCTCTAGAAAGTAGCAGTACTGGGATGGGGGTAGCATTCATAACAATTTCTCAAGAGGGTAATGGCTTCCAAAGTAGCCAGATGCCTTAAAATTCTGTGACAACAGAACAATTTTTCAGCTAACAAGAGCAACCATCATTGCTGCTAGGCCTATAATCCCAGCTACACAGGGGATGAGGCAGGAGGATAACAAACTTAAGTCCTTCCTGAACTACCAAGTGAATTCTAGGCCAGTCTGGGCAATTAAGTGAAGGCCTCCATTACAGTAAAAAAAAGAAAAAAGGGGACTGGAAATCAGCTAAGTAAGAATATTTGCATAGCACACAGGAACCCCTAGGTTCAACCCCCAGAACCACTATAAATAAATACATAAATAAATATTTGACAGGTTACCGTTCTTTTGAAAGTGGGGGCAGTAATAGGTTAATGACAGTAATGTAAAGCTACATGCTACCTAACACACTGCAGGTGTTTAAGTGTGAACACCAGGGGGCCATATCCACAATCTTTAAGACTAGAAATAAACATCTAAGTCAAGGTGACTAGAGTATGAAGTGACAGAAGGGAGACTCAAGAGGCAAGGATAAGATTAGGACACAGTTTAAAGGCTTCATAAAGGGGTTGGCCTCTATTCCTGAGGCAATGGATAAATATTAAACAAGTTTTAAGCACTACATCAACTACAATATAAAATATAATTAAAATACATAATTCTAACTTTTATATAGAGACTATATTGGAGAATAACCCAAAGCTGTGGTAGTAATCCAGAAAGACTCAAAGTTAAGATGGTGAGGCAAATCTGAGAGGTTTGAAAAAGGACCAATCAACTAGAATTTGGGAATAAAGGGGATAGAAAAGAGTCAACCCTGACACCTAAAGCTTTGGTTTGGGAGCTGAGTAAACAAAGATGCTACTTCCTGAGATTAAGTCGGTAGAGGGGCAGAGTAAGCTGGACATCCTAAGTCTTGGGGAAACTGTGGGATAATCAAGCAGACTTGTTCAGTAGATGTTTGCTTGTTCGTTTAGGCTAAACAGAGAAAATAGGACGTGGAATCTCTATAAATGACAGCAATTTAATCTTCAAGACTACATCTCTGTAGAAATTTACACTACCAGAAAATATTTCATTTCATATATAAATACTAGTGACTAAGGACAAAAACAATTATGATATCTTATTCCAAAGAACAGAGATGCCCTCGATCACTTAGAAAATAAAATACACATATATACCTAGCTGAAAAACCTTTATGTCACCAGAACACCATTGGGGGGGAGAGGAAGGATTCAAAATAATTTATATGTTCATTCTTTGGTCAAAGTCTCAATAAAACAGAGAAGCAGACACAGACTTTTTAAAAGACTAGAGCAATGAGTAAAGATAAAACCTAAGGGCCAAGAATAAATTAACATAAATCTGAATGCTATGCAGCCAAATACTCTTTGTTCGTTTTTATGTAAAGATTCATATTATGTGTTGTGGAATATTTTAACTATACAAAGATGTGTTACATTTGTTTATGCTGCAGAATATTATTTTAACTGTGTAAGGTGTGTTTAAATTTGTTTCTGCTGCATTGTTTAACACTGTAAGATGTGTGGTTAATTAAAGATGGGCTGCATTTGTTTCATGTTGCCTGACCATGGCACCTGAGTGCTCTAATAAAAAACTGAATGGCTGGTGCTGGAGAGATGGCTCAGAGGTTAAGAGCACTAACTGCTCTTCCAAAGGTCCTG
>LOEQ01005476.1:43007-53848 GCA_001685075.1 Bramus lutescens | reverse complement strand
CACAACCATCTGTAATGAGGTCTGGTGCCCTCTTCTGGCCTGTAGACATACACAGACAGAATATTGTATGCATAATAAATAAACAAATATTTTTTAAAAATGACAAACTGGAAGTTTATACTTATTTCTAGGAATAGCCTGGTTCTTAAACCATTGGCGTGTCACTTTCCTCTAGAATGCAATTCCTGTGCTGAATGGCTGACTTGTTAATTAGCCCCTAGTTCCTTTGGAAAGTCCCCTCTTGTGCCCGACTCTAAGACTGCTGTGACCTGTGCCTCCTAGGAGTTGTAAATTTGTCTAACTTCACCTTGACGTTCCTAGACCCTGTAATTTGCACATTGTAATGTGCAATGTCACCAATAGGATATGTCAAAGGCCAACGCCCCTGATTTGAAAGACTTTTCCTCCTTACGATTTTTATGAAGCAAGTTGTCACTCTGGGAAGCCCACATGATATAGTGGAATCGGAGAGACACCAATGACAACAGTGGAGATAAATAGATCCTAGAAGACAAAAAACAAAACCAAGACACTTTCACACTGGTGCTGATTAGTAGAATAGAAAGACAGCTTTTAATGTTATTGGTAGTTACCTCTGAAAGTCATTTATGGGTTCAGAGAGATAGCTCAGCCATTAAGAGCCCTTCCTGCACTTTCAGAAGACCCAAGTTCAGTCCCCAGTACTCACATAAGGCAGCTCTTAGTCCCCAGTTCTAGGGGACTCAAGGTCCATTTCTGGGCTCCTCTGTCACTTTATTTACCTGCACAATCCACACCCCACAGACACACCTACACACAGGATTAAGAATACTCTCTCTCTCTCTCTCTCTCTCTCTCTCTCTCTCATTTTTCTTTTTGAGACAGGGTTTCTCTGTGTAACCTTGGCTGTTCTGGAACTCACTTTGTAGACCAGGCTGGCCTCGAACTCACAGAGATCTGCTTGCCTGCCTCTGCCTCCTGAGTGCTGGGATTAAAGGTGTGTCCAGGAAAAATAGTCTTATTAAGATTTATTTGTATTCTGATAGTATTTTGCTAAATTTGTGATTTAGGGGATAAAGACCATATTTGTGCCATCTGATACAAAAATTCATTTAAATAAGCCATGTTACAACAGAATTCTAACATAAACCTCAAAGAAACATAGTATTTCCCACCACAGGAGGTCCTTGAGAATATTTTTTGAAAATAAATCATTTAAGCTTTAAAATTCCTTGTTTATTACAAAAGTCAGTCGATATATTATTTTTTACTGATAAGTGCTCTAATTTTCTTAATGAATATCATTAACATTTCATTAATATTAATTAAACAGACATAACAACCTGCTAATGAGGCAAAGCTCTATGATTTTATTGTAATTCAGAAGCACTGGGAATGAAGACATGGTGCATTTAGAGTCAGCCACTGAAATACAAGCAGTGTGAGAATGCACTGCTCATGGGGATGACAGTCTTGTGTTGACTGGAGAGGCCACACATTTCTCTGACCTCCTCCACCCTGCTTGCCTCTGACTATGTGACCTATGTTCTTGGCCTAGCTGGCTGTGTCATGGCTACTGCTGGCTGCCTCCTGCATTGTTTTGAGCCAGGCTGGTCCTGGTCCACTTCATCAGTTGTGACCCTCTGTCTCCCAGCCCTGCTCTCACTCACTCAGCTCTTATCCTTCCTGATTCTATTGTCAGTGAGGAAGAGAGACATTCTGAAAGGCTGACGGCTGGCGGGCTGCTTATGGTGGCTCATGCCTGTAATTCTAATGAAAGTAGGAGACCTGTTGGGTTATTAAAACTAGCCTGCCTTCATATTTCATTCCCACCATGTCTGAGAATTAAGGTACCTTACACAGTAAATGGAATAAATTAATAGTTTATTATTAAATAGACTTCTTTCTTTAATATAAAATTCCAGAATATGTTGCTTTGGTCACTGCACTGATTTGGTGTGGTGCTTTGGGCTTGTCTAATAACTGCTGTCTGGGGTCCTACACATCAACTCACACCACTGTGTTCCCTCATCTTTATGAAGCATGTCAATTTTTTTCTTCTCATTCTAGATTACAAGGAATGGAATTACTTGAGACATGGGTTTGTTTTTATTTTTATGGATACCATGAATTATGTTAGCCATCAGATTGCACACATTCCATCATCTGTCATAGAGTAAAAGCTTTAATTCTAGTTTTGATTTGATCTTGCAGTTTTTGTTGAGCTCTTTTTATGTTAGTTTTTACCATGTGCTTTGTTTCTCTGCTTTGCTCTGATGTAATCTATAGTTAGTGATCTGTGCCCCCCCATTTTTTGGTTTTTCGAGACAGGGTTTCTCCGTAGCTTTTGAGCCTGTTTTGGAACTATCTCTTATAGATCAAGTTGTCCTCGAACTCACAGAGATCCGCTTGCCTCTGCCTCCTGAGTGCTGGGATTAAAGGTGTGCACCATCACCGCCCTGGCTTGTGGCACTTTCTTGTTATCTTGTTGGTATGATTTCTAAATCCCTTTAAATTATCTTTAAGGTCTTTTTTAAATCAGATATAATAAATATAGATTTTTAAAAATTAGTCAATTAGCTGAATGTTAAATCTACTGTGTCTAAACCTTATCTGTTGTCATTTCTGACTTTGGAAGACACTGAACAACAACAAAACAAACAATATTATGGAGAATAGGTACTTTTTGTTTTTTCTCCAACTACTTTCTTTATTCCAAGGAAGGCAACTTGCTTCTCTGGCAACTATTTCTCTGTATATGTATTCTCTGTTTCTGGAAAATATGGAGTACTCCAGGATGAACAAACAAGCTGTTCTAATCATTGTCCCTGGAGGAGTTGCTTGGATTGTTCATTGATTTGAGAAGGGCATAGTGGCAGGGGTCAGTCTTCCTATGATGGAATTGATATGTGAATCTTGAAAACAGTCGGTGATCATATTCCTGCCACATGGAAAGAGCCTGGCTCAGTTTGAGAAAAAGTTGGCCCAAAGCAGAGACAGCAAGTAAGAAAAAAAAATGAGAAAGAGATCTGGCATTACTCAAGTTCCTGGTACTGTTGGTTCTTGAGACTCAACACAAAGTTGCCTTTCAGATAATTTATAGAAGTGTTTCACAGCCTATGCCGTGACCCTTTAATACATTTCCTCATGTTGTGGTGACCCCCAACCATAAAATTATGTCATTGCTGCATGATCATAATGTAAAATATCTGCTATGTAGGATATCTGATATGGGACCCCAAACAGGTCTGGACCCCTTTAGATGTTCATCCTCTCCTTCAGATGTAAGATAAAGTCACTTCCTTTTTCTATGTGGGTGCAACTCAGATGTCTGTACTTTCAGGTCCTTGCTGAGACAAGTTGATTTTAAGCTTTGTTGTGCAGAACCTCAAGCATAGCATGGCCTCTTTCACAACCCGAGTCCTCATCAGCACCTAGACTGTAAAGATGATAATTAATCTTCTCATGGGAAGTCTATACCAGCCTTCAATTTTTATTTAACAAAAAATCACCATTGCCTGTTACAGACCCCACATATAAACCATTTAAGCATTATTTTGAATATCAGTATTGTATACATTTGTCAGGAACATCAAATTCAAACTTTTGCTCTCTTGGTTGAATCAAATGTTGGACTTAAGAAATGGTTACTAGAGATTTAGAAACTCTGTAGTTAGCATTGTCCACATTGTTTTTATCTCTTTGTCCATATTAATTACTTTTCTATTGCTGTGATAAAACACCATGACCAAAGTAACTTTCAGAAGAAGGGCTTAGTTGGATTGATGGTTCCAGAGGGTAAGTGCCCGGCAGGATGGTAGAACAAAGTCACAGCAGCAGCAGTAGAAGCTGACTGATGTGAGATTCCCCTCTGAATGCTGTGAATATGTTTTATTACCATTGGTTTGTAAAGAAGCTGCTTTGGCCTATCGCAGGGCAGAATATAGAAAAGCAGAAAATCCAAGCAGAAATAGAGGAAGAAAGAAGGTGGGGTCAGGCAGATGCCATGTAGCTACCCAAGAAGCAAGAGGTAACAAACCATGAGCCTTGTGGTAAAATATAACATAATAGAAATGTGTTAATTTAATATGTAAGGGTTAGTTAATAAGAAGCCTGAGCTAATAGGTCAAATAGTATGTAATTAATGTCCAGTCTTGGAACGGTTATTTCAGAGGTGAGTGGGACCCGGTTGTTGAGAGAAACTGGTCCAGGGGATCAATGGATGGAGAATATTTGTAGCTATAGCTGACAGATCACCTCTTGAACCACAAGCAAGGAGTTGAGAGAACTAATTAGGAATGGTGTGGCTTTTGAATCCCCAAAGCCTGTCCCCAGAAATAAACTTCTTCCAGCAAAGCCACACCTCCTCAGCTCCCCAAATGTGCCAACAACTGAGACATATGGGGGACATCTCAGGCAAATCACCACAATGCCTATTTTCTGTCAATAAACAACAACAACAAAACCCTACCTGAGTGAGTGCAGTGACAAGAACATAATTTTATATTGAGCAGCTTGAGATCTTCTTGGTTTATAACTAGATCAAGCTCCTCCATCTCTCCCAGTTCTGTCCTATCTTGTAAAAACAATTGCATCCACCTCACAATACTGTTGCAGAAAATAAAAGTCCCGAGGCAGTGGCATCATGTAGGTCAAGTAGGTCGAGCGTCTCTAACCTCAAACACAAAAATGCTCTATTTGAAACTTTTGAGTGTGACAAGGTGCCATAAGAAGAAAACCCCACACCTTACTTCATGATTGAGTAGAACCAAAACACAGGCACTCTAAAAGTATTGCGTAGTTATCCGCAGACTGTGCTTGCTTGATAGCACACATTATAATTCCAGGACTTGGGATTCAGAGGCAGGAGGAGTGATAAGAAATTAAAGCAAGCCTGGTTCCAACCAGGGCTACATAGCAAGATGCTGTTTCAGAAACCAAACATCGAACAATTACCTCAGTCTATTTATATGAGGTATAGATGAAACATATTATGTTCAAACTTGGGTTCCATCCCCAAGATATATTACTACATATGTGTAAATGTTCCAAAATTTGAAAAACAATAAGTACAAACACCTGTTGTCCTAGAAAGCCAACTTAAAATAAGTGGGAGCCATTGTCATTAAGTATTTTCCCATGGAAAGACCTTTCCAAAATCAGAAATTTGCTTTTAGCTTTCATTCACAATCCATATCCCCCCAAAATATTACATACACATAACCTGTATCTTTATCTTTTGTATAACCATCAATTATTTTATCTCCCTTAGTGATGTGAGAAAATATCCTTACAATATGGTCTTTGGAATTTGTTCAAGAGGAAGAAAATAAAAAGATTTCTAAATTTTTTTCAGCCTGATGTGAACTCATCTTGTTTCCCTGTCCTTCTCTTCCTCACTCCTGTTTCCTTTCCTCTCTTCCTTCCTTTCCTTTTTCCTCTGCTTAAAGCTTTGATCAGTAGTGGAAACAGAACTGAACTCAATGATCAATTGCCTACAAGCAGTTCAGTTAACTACTCATTGCCTACATATTCTTTCAGTGGTTATGTTGTGTATGTAGAATTAAGAAATCATTTTTAAACCATTTCTAAGTGTGCAGTAGAGTATGAATAATACCTAAAATTAAAAGCTGGCAATCATTTCATAAACTGTCAAATGGACAGTGGCTGATCCAGCACAGGGTGGCAGTTCTGAGTTCTGCGAGTTTTTGGATAATCTGTTGCAGCTCTGTAGAATCAAGCCCATTTAAAAGGGGAAACTAATTCTTCCTGCCAATGAGAGCAGAGTCCTCATGACTCAGTCACCACCTAACAAACTCTTAAAAAAATTGTTTTCAGTGAGATCAGGATAGGAAAAAAAAACAGCACTATCCTCTTCCCTCCTAGGACAGGAAGTCCTTGAGTTAGAAGCACCGTCTTTTGCCTCTTAGACTCTGCAGTATATCCTACAAAGTGGTACATAGTTTTCAGAATATTGAGGGAATAAAAAAAATGTTGCTAGTCTTTATTTAGAGAACATTTTTCGGATAGCAAGATGAAACAATTGTTCAATAATTACACTATGTATTTACTGATGTACAGCTTAAGAGAAAATGTATAGAGGTAATTATTTGACCCCAGGAATAAAGTATAAGTAGAAATAATGTATCACAATGTCATTTTGTTCTCATTCTAGAAGCCAGATTTATTTCTTTTGTAAAGAAAATTCAGGCTCAGTGCAAAGTATTGCAACCAAAAGGGTACATAATGTATATAAGATTTTTTAAGACATTATAAATATCCCAATACACCTGGAAATGCCTTTGGTAGAGAAATGAACTCTGGGAAGGTTTTCTAGGACAGTATATTTTAATTTGCTACACAAATTAAAATTCTGTTACCTTTTTAGACTATATGCCAGAGCAAGGGTTCTATTTGGGGTTCAGATATGCCAACCCCTAGAGATTCTGCTTGGATAGTTGCTATCTGGGGTCTGTTCCACTCTCAGGCCACCTTCTGAGTTTCGTCACTGATCATTGGGCCTTGTACAAAAATAGAAAGTTGATCCTAGAGGTGACACATACATCACATCCATTCAAGTATGAATTTTAAAGAAGTTACATTTTCAAATTCCAATGACTACTTACTGAAAGAAATAAACCACATATTTTCTTATTTAAGTGAGAATCAGTAAGTTTGAGTTAGTTTTTGGAATCTTTGCCTACATTATATATCTCCACCTCATTATTTTAGGTCTTACTTTCTAGGAAGAAGTGGGCATGAAGTAATGTCTTCAGCAGCATAGATCAGGGAACCTAGGGGAAATTAATTTACAAAAATTATTTCCTGTTATTATATGACAGATCCCTACTGTGCTCTACAAATTTCCATTAACACTTCACAGGTGTTTTGCTTGCTTTAATTTACATCACAAATGTATTTCTTCCAGTTTCAAATATTTTCTGGTATCTCAGTATTGTTAATTAAATATGTATTGCTCTCATATTTAATAAAAAGCTGGTTGGTCGATAGCAATGTAGGAAGAGATTGGGCAAGACAGCCTGAGACGGTGAGAATGCTGGGATGAGGAAGGACAGAGTCAGGGGAGTCACCAGTCAGATGCAGAATGAGTCAGATACACAAAGTGGGCTAGAGGTAAAATCCACAAGCCTTGGGGCAGCACATAGATTATTCAAAATGGGTTAAGTTATAAAAGCTAGTTAGTAACAAACCTGAGCTATCAGCTGAGCATTTATAAGTAACACTAAATTCTGTGTCTGTTATTTGGGACTAGCGGCCAGGATTGGGAAGGAAACATCAGCCCACAGTAGAATCTGCAAAGACAACCTCTGATTTTCCTTAACCTCTTTCCCATCCATCACTATTTACATGTACCAAAACCTGAGTTCCTAGAAGCTGATATTTGTTCAGGTCCTCTGGTTGGTATAACTCATAAATCATTATAAATTAATCCATTTTTAATAGTTTGCAGACTTTCGATGAGTTGCCATTATGCTGATTCTTTCTGTTGTGTGTATGCAATGGTATCTGTAGAAATAAAGTTTATTTTTAGAGTCGTCAGATATTTGATCATCTACACTCAGACCACAAGTGAAAAGAGACATATTTAATAATTACAACAGCAACCCTAATATAAAGATACTTAGTTATTAGATACTTCTTCCTCTACTGTTGATCTACTTTGTCATAAGTGACTCCATGAGTAAAAGGATCCACCGTTTTACATCTAAGTATTTGTCTTTTTTTCATAATCAAAGGCAAAGATGTAGTATCAAAGCCTACCTATGCAGCATGCTCTCAGGAGGAGGTAGTGGTGTGCACAGGCCAGGCTGTTTTCTGATCCAGGAGGTAGTCTTCAGTTAAATGAATTCAAATACAGGGAAGCAACACTTACACAGTTATGTCTGCACAGGGGAGGGTGGTGGGGAAACCCACCATGAAGGAGTTGGCTTCTCTCCAAGCACCTGTCCAATATCCAGCCCCAGGAAATTCCTTTCTGTAAGGAGAGAGCCCAGCGCAGAAATTAAGTGACCATCAAGGTGTGTTAAAAAAAAAAACCCTTTAATTGCCTCAGAAATCAGTGGTATATCATTCTTGTAGACATAATGGGGCCAGTGGAGGGGAGCATACTGGGAGATGCTGGTTTGTTACCAGTGGAGAAACAAGGGGAACAATGGGGACAGTTTCCTTTCTCATTCTTTGCTCTCTTTCACGAGGACTAGGGGATTGTTTTACTTGCAAGCTGACTTTTATGCAATCTGCTTGGGAAAGCAGTTGTTTATAGCCTGATACTGTGCCAGCTTCCATGAATTCCTTTCCTTTTCTTTTTTTCAAGGTCCTGACATGAAATACTTGCTGTTCCCTTTTCAATAGCTTCTGTTCACTCCTCCATCTCCTGCTTTTTCCTGGCTTGTCCTCTCATAGTCAGCTACAAGAACAACAGATCAAACATCTGTTTATTTAATGATAATGAAATAAATCTATCTTCTGTGTTTGATATAAGGACAAGTTTTTCAGCACTTTGCCAAAAATATCTGTTAAGCTGGGAGTTTTGAATGATTCTAGGAATTTTCAGCAAGAAACCCAAGAGTTTGGGGTCATATAATTTTTATTAAAGAACAGGATCTGCTTTTTAATTTAGTTATCAATGTTAGTCTGTCTCTTATTGATTATTATTGTCTTTGTGAGCTGTGCCAGTCAACTAAGCTGAGTAAACACTTTTGTACCTACAGCTAATATGTTAACTCATAGTTGTTTGTGTTTAGAGAAATCTCACTAGAAATGTATTTTAATACTTATGGTTGCTGAGAAAGTCTTGTGTGATTTTAAAACAATCTTTTTTTTGGTAGAAAGAGACAAATAGGCCATTTTCTTCTAATAGCATTATAACACATTCCTCAAATGTGTGAAAGCATTGAAATTACTTTTAGCATTTAAAAATTATTTTGAGAATTTCATAAGTGATTTTATTCTATTTATATCATTTCTACTCTTTTCTTTCCAATTACCCTCATTGATGACCTCTTTTGGCATAATCACTCTCTCTCTCTCTCTCTCTCTCTCTCNNNNCACACACACACACACACACACACACACACACCTATTGAGTCCATTTAGTGTTGCTTGTATATATATGGTTTTAGAGCTGAACGCTTGAAGTTGAAAGATTGTTCTCTGTGTGCACATGTGTGTGATTGTGTGATGCTTTCCTTGCTTTCAGGCTCAGGCTCATGTTCGTGAATGTGCTTGTAGAGGTCAGAGGTTAACAGTGAATGTCTTCCCTTATTACTCTCCACCTTATTTATCATCTTGTCTTTTAAATTTAAATTTATTTTTAGTGTTTTTAACTGAAGTAGAATCACACCATTTCTCCTGTTCTTCCTTCCAGCTGCTCTCAGTTACTCTCCATCAAACCTCCTATACTTCCCCACTCTCAAGTTGTTAGCCTCTAGAAAAAAACTCTTCAAAGACTTAATTTTGAGGATATCTTGAATTGACTATTTATTTATTTAAACTTGTGATTACTAAGCACATACCCTGTCCCTACAGCCCAGAGTGGCCAGAAGACACACAAGCACCCACCCTGGCCCCACGGTCCTGAATGGCAGTTGCCACTGTGATGAACAAATGTGCTGGAGAGATGGAAGAGAGTATGTGATGGAGATGTGGGAGACAGGGAGAAGTGGAGCAGTTCATGCACTGTAGAGAGAGGTGGAACTGGAGATGAGATAATGGTGAGGATCCAGCAATATGAGGAGCCTGCACAGCCACCTGAAGCCATGTCTGGGTCCATGGTTCTACCACTGCTGGGGTCTGTATTGAGGTCCAAGACCCATGCTATCACCAAAAGCCAAGGCCTGGGCTGCTACCTGAAGCTATGTTGATATTTGAGCACAGTGCTGAGCTGGCTCCTCAAAGGTTAGTGTTGGGGTGGATAGACACAGGAGGGCTGCCCAGAGGAGAACTGAGATGACCAACTTAGCTACCACCCAGTTCCAAATTCAGGGCCTTGAGTTTGTCCACCCCAACATCTGTCCCATCTATGACCTGTTGGAGTGCATGAAGGGATCAACCCTGTTGATTGAGGTTTCTGCCCCACCAGGTCCCACATCCGTTTAGTCCCAAATAAATACACAGGCTTCTTATTAACTCTTATAACTTATATTAGCCCATAATTCATGTTTGTGTTAGTCACGTAACTTGGTACCTTTTTCAGTGAGGTAATCACATCTTGCTTCCTCTCTGTCTGGCTTCCTCTGTCTCTGGGTGACAACTGCAGACTGAGCTTTCCTCTTCCCAGAATTCTCCTGTTCTTGTTGCCCTGCATCTACTTCCTGCCTGGCTATTATTATTATTTTTATTAAACAAGTACAAGAAACAAATCTTTACAGGGTAAAACCATTATCCCACAGCACTTCCCCCCCTTTTTTGCAAAACAAGAACTCTTAATTGAATCTCCCTTGTTTAGCTTTCTTCGTGACTATTATCCATACAACTTGTAACCAACACTCTAAACAAAGAAAAATATCCATAATCCATTTTTTGGGAATGTGGGCATAGTTTTCTAGGCTACTTCCTGCTGACTGTGGGTGCTGATAATCTTATGGGGACCTAAAGCTGAATGGAATATTCTGTGAGGCTTGATCTCAGCCAGCAGTCTTGAAACTGTTCTGGATGCAGAACTCAGAGAAAACTCCAACAGAGGTCCTCTGAAATGTTGGATCATCTGGACCATCTGCTCGTATTGGAGATTTCTTTAGGGGGTCTTTCTTGATCAAGCCTGATTTTTCTTAACCCAGAATGAATCTACAGCCTCTCATTTCCTGTGGAAACAAAAGCAAAACCTCTTCTCCAAAGTAACA
>LOEQ01005475.1:71349-86666 GCA_001685075.1 Bramus lutescens | reverse complement strand
TATAAGCTAGCCGTGCGGGAGCCGGGCAGGACGAAATGCAGGCCTGCTCGCCTCATCACTACAAATGTTGTTTAAATTTTCTCTGTCTACTGATTTTCTGCCTATGCATCCTAGCAATTATTAAGAGAGGGTTGATATTTATAGACTATTAATTTGTATATTTCACTTTTTCTATTCTATTAGTTTTTAACTGCAGTTCTGTTATCCAGTACAGAATGTTTGGGATACTTATGTTCACCTGATAATTCATCTTTTTTCACAATGAAATGAGTGTTTACATCTAGTAATGTTTTGTCTGAAACCAACTTTGATTGTTGTTAACTAGTGTTAGCATAGTATAGTCTTTAAGTTCTTTTATGATGTCTGTTTGTGATGTTATATTCAAAATGTTTTCTTTTAGGCAGCGTGTAAATGGCTGTCATTCTTTTTAGATTCAATCTGACAAGCCCTGATTTTTAATTGGGATTTTTAAACCATTTCCTTTTAACGTGATCATCAGTATTACTGAGCTAAAATTTTATTTTCTTAATGGTTTTGTTCATTCCATGATTGATTCCATTTTTTCCATGATTAATTCTTTCTATTTTCCTTTTTTTTTTCCAAGACAGGGTTTCACTATGTAGTTATGACTATCCTGGAACTCACTCTGTAGACCAGGCTGGCCTTGAACTCACAGAGATCCACCTGCCTCTGCCTCCCCAAGTGCTGAGATTAAAGGCGTGCACCACCACTGCCCAGCTCTTTCTTGTTTTTGTAGTATCTGTAATTACACCTGTCTCTCTTCTTGACTATTTCATGTATGAATCATGCTTTGGTACTCTATGTGACTGTTCCTATACATTTTTCTTTTGCA
Organism: Bramus lutescens; assembly: GCA_001685075.1. NCBI lineage: Eukaryota > Metazoa > Chordata > Mammalia > Rodentia > Cricetidae > Bramus > Bramus lutescens. The sequence continues at coordinate 85,813 of LOEQ01005475.1, read as the reverse complement.
TATATTATAAACCACAAATACTAGTTTTAATAATTTCCATCAATTATTTTTTATTATTTATTTATTGTGTATTTATGTGCACACACATTTGCACATGTATGACATGACTCCTACATAAAGATGAGCAGACTAAATATGGGAGTCATTTCTCTTCATTTCTGTGTGAATCCCAGGAATCAAACTTAGATCATCAGGTGTACTGGCTGGTTTTGTGTCAACTTGACCCAAACAAAAAGCTCAAGCCATCAGAAAGGAAGGACCCTCAGTTTAGGAAATGCCTCCAGGAGATCCACTGTAAGGCATTTTCTTCATTAGTGATCAGTGTGGTAGGGCCCAACCCAATGTGGGTGGTGCCATCCCCAGGCTGGTGGTCCTGGGCTCTATAGGAAAGCAGAGCGAGCAAACCAGAACATGCAAACCAGTAAGCAGCACCCCACCATGGCCTCTGCATCAGCTCCTGCCTCCATATTCCTACCCTGCTTGAATTCCTGTCCTGACTTCCTTCAATAAAGAACAGCAATATGGAAGTGGACAGGAATTAACCCTTTTCTCCCCAACTTGCGTGTTGGTCATGGTGTTTCATCCCAGCCATAGAAATGCTCACTGACATACCAGGCATGACAGCAAGAGCTTTTATCCACTGAGCCATCTAACCAGCCTTCAATCGTTTTGTAAATAGGGTAAAAATAGGGGGTAAAGTTTTATATAATCAGCCACACACATATTTACCATTTCTCTTACCCATTATTTTTGTGGGTCAAGACATATCTTATATAATTCATCTCTGGACTTATATGTATCTTGGGAGTTCCTGCTCCATACTCCTTACAGATTTGATGATAAATTTCTCTGAACTTAATATTTCTGAAAAAAGTTGTCTGTTGATTTCATTCTTGATAGATTTTCCCTGGGCTCTTTGTGTTGTTGTTGTTTTTTTTTCTCTTGTGCATCTTTAAAGGTGTTGCTCCAGTGTCTTCTGGCTTAGACTGCTTCCATCAGGAAATCTGTTCTCATTTAATTTGTCTCTCTGAATACACATCTGTCTTTTTCCTTGATGCTTTCATGACTTTGTCTCCATTGTTAGTAACTTGACTATTGTGTGTCTTCATGTACTCTTACTCACATTTCTTGTGTTTGTTTTAGAACTTTTCTGATGTATGAATTTAAGTTCCTATCAAATTTGAACAATGTTTTTATATTTTTGTTTCATTTCTGCTCGTTTCTTTTGCTGTTACTCAGGTTCACTAACTTTTCAGTAAACATCTGCTCGCTATTTAATGTTAGCATTGTGACTTCTCCAGGTGACTCCCCTCTGCTTTGTGTCCTCCCCGTCTATACATCCGCTTTGAAGCTTTTAATCTTTCTCTAATATTTTCACTATGTCTACCTTTTAACCATGCAGAACAGCATTACTACCATTTAATATTTTTGTATACTGTTTAATGTGTTATTTAATATTTATAGTAATTTAGTTTTTCTCCTTATCTGAAGTCATGTTTTCTTGCTTCTTTGCATCCCTGCTTTCTTTTAAACTGATGCTAGAATAAGTAGAGACAACACTGTAGCTTAAAACAATGCAGACTTGCCCTATGTTCTGTAGGTTAGAAGCCTGTGAAATGGCTCAAATCAGGGCATCACCATGGCTGTGTCCCTTACTTAAGGCTCCAGGCCAGAGTTCTTTTCTGTACCATTTTTAATGTCTACGACCATTCAGTTTTTTATGGCCCTTTATGGCCCTTTCACCTTTAAGGCCAGCACAGGCTCATTCTCTTATCAAGTCATTCAATTCTTTCCTTCTGTCTCCTGCTTTTATTTATTTTTTTTGAGAAAATTTGTCATATGAAGTCCACTGAGATACCCCAGAATTAATCTATCAGAAGGTCAACTGATGAGTGCCACCTGCAGCCTAATTCTCTTTGACATATAAAATAAGATGTTCAGAGATCCAAGGCTTAGTTTGTCACATCTGGTAATGTTTCATTGGTTGCCAGGTGCTGTAAATCTTACCACATTGAGTGCTAGATATTTTTGTTACCCTATAAATATACTTGAGGCCCGCTCCAGAGCACATCAACACATTTAAGTCAGTACAAAGCAGTATGACATTCTGGAGCTTTATTAGCGGGGGTCAGAGCAGCTTTTGTCAGGGCCCTGCTACTTAGCCAATGTCATTCTCAGTGTTCTGCCAGATAGCCCAGGGATTACAAGGCTTTGTGCTCTCGCCAATGGAGATACTGGAGACACAAGCTCCTCCTAACCTTTCCTTGTCTCTTTGAATTATTTTTTCTAATCCTCTCTCTCTCTCTCTTTCTCTCTCTCTCTCTCTCTCTCTCTTTCTCTCTCTCTCTCTCTCTCTCTCTCTCTCTCTCTGTGGGTGTGTGTATATGTGAGTGTGTATGAATGTGTGTATGTGGGTGTGAGTGTGTGTATGTATGTGTGTGTATGTGTGTGTGCATGTGTGTGAATATGTGTATTGTGTATGTGTGTGAGTGTGCATGTATGTGTGTGTATGTGTGTGTATGTATGTGTGTATGTATGTGTGTGTATGTGTGTGTGAATATGTGTATTGTGTATGTGTGTATGAGTGTGCATGTATGTGTGTGTGTGCTCTTTTGTCTCTGATATCTTGTCCCATACACTACCCTGTCTACTGCAGAGATGAGCAATTGCATCTGTACTTGGGGGAACTACTGAGCTCTTTCAGGGCTGTGTCCTCCTGTGTATAGGAGCCAGCACAATCACAAAGTTCCCTTTGTTTGTTTCTCTTCTCTCAGTAATCATTATCTTGCACTGTCTGGTGTCTAGTGTCTGAGAACCACATGTCATATGTTTTATCTGGGTTCTTAGTGAGTTCAGGTACGAGAGTATATCAAAGAACAGTTTACTCTCTCCTGGCCAGAAGCAGAAATCAAACATCTGTTACTTGATACCTATTCCATTATGATAACAGCAACAATGATACCCAAATATTTAAAAACTGATAGGTCTTGGGTACTGACCAAACAGAGCAGATGCTGGCCTCCAAACAATGATACAATCATACTGTGTTTCCCAGGTAAAGATCACTCCTGCTCTATGCAGTGACCAAATCCCATAATCCTTATAGTTCAGGCCTTTGTCATTGACAGCCCTGGTGACACAAAGAGCATTGCAAAAGGAGTGGTCTAGTTTTGAGTTTTGACTCTTACGGGTTTTTTTTTAAGATTGATTTTATTTTAAGTATATGCATGTGTGGTATGCCTGTGTATAGATATGTACAGTGAGTGCAGGCATCCGTGAAGCAGCAGGCCCCCTCCCCGCTCCAGAGCTGTAGTTACAGGCAGATGTTAGCAGCTTGATGTAGGTGATCAAACTGAACTCCTCTGCAGCGGTTCATGCTGTTCCCCGATGAGCTGTGTCTCCAGTCCTCTGCCTCCACCTCTTCTAGCTTACAATAACTTTAAATGTCTCCAGTCTGTAAGTTCTCCTGCACGGTCTTCATGAACCTTAGCTTGGATAAGGTTTGGAAATTTGCTTTGCATGCTGCCTGAACCTGGAACACTCCGTAGAAATGAGGACTCCCTTTTCTCCATATCTTTCTCAGTGACCCATCCGGAGGCATCTGGGACAGCCACGGCATTCGGCCAATGGCGGACTGGTTCCTAGAAGATAATTCACCCCAAAGTTAGAATGGCAGGTGATGCAGAAGAATCACAAGTACACAGTGGGAAAGGAGGAAAACCTTGAGTAGTGAGCCTTCTGTCCTTCTGAAGGGAAATCTATCCAGGAGGAGCCACTGGAGAGGCCCGAGGAAGGCAAGTCAGCCCAGGAGAGGAAGCTAAGGGAGAATGGCCGGGATTGGGTTAGTGGAGCTTAGGAGTGGTCCGACCTACATGTTCCCACTCAGGCGTGCTTGCTCCTAGGATGTTAGCATTGCCAGTGCTGGCCTGGTCCTGCCATGACAGATAATGTCAGGGACAGGGAGCACTTTGTAACAGAGACTTCATAGGACTTGATTTCTCCGAAACTGTCCTCTGGGTCTAGAACCCAGGCCTTTCAAGTGGCCAGTGTCACCCTGTATCAGCCAGGGTTTTCTAGAGTAACAGAACTTACAGAATGAATCTAGAGAGAGAGAGAGATGGATACTGAAAAGTACATAAATATGAAGAGTCAGCTAGACCAACAATGACTGCCTATGTATGGACGATCTAAGAATCCAGGAATTGTTCAGCCCACGAGGCCGGAAGTCTCAGCTGGCCTTCAGTATACACTAGAATCCTGAAGAAGTGTGTTCTGATGCCAGTGAAGGATTGGACTTGCTAGTGAGGGTGAAAGCAAGCAGACAAAGAGAAAGAGCTGATGGTTTCTTGAGACATTGGGAAAAAGGATACTGCCCAGAGAAGGACTCAGGCAGATCTCCCAGTGCCTATTCAATTCATCTTACCAGAGGAGCCTCTCTTATTTCAGCTTGACTTGGCTCTGCCAAAAAAAAGAAAAAAAAAAACCAATGCAGAAGGAATTCACTTCCCTCATTCCCTCATGTCTGGTCCATCACTCTGTGGAAGAAAGTTAAATACTTATGATAGGTTTTCAACATTTTTTGACTGACTGACCAAATGTATTTTAAAAAAAATGAAAAGATCTATTTTTGTTACAGTCAAGAAAACATAATTGAATAAAGGCATGAATGCCCAAGCTAGCATTTCTATTCTGGAAAATGGAGCTCCTCACTCAGTTGCAAACGCAGATAGAGATTAGATGGCCCTTGTTCTCTCTTTCTACAAAGGAAAAGGGCTACAATCTTATTCTTTGTAACCTGTGTCCTGCACCCCTGGGCATGTCTGATGTACACTCAGTCTAAGCAGGGCCTCTGATCCAGAATGCCCATGTTGAGAAGAAGAGAAAGGCATGTAATAATACAGATAAAGAAAGACAGATAACAAAGTGCTTAGCGGTCCTCTGCCTTGAAAGGGTAGTCAATCAATGCTGTGAAGATGGCTGCTTCTGAGAGGGTGGCTCAAGCCCAGAGTGTAGCTGCTCTCTGACCTGGATATGTATCCACACAATGTTCTGTACTTGAATACAGACCCAGTGCCTTCATTACGCAGAAAACGTGCACCCAGATAGGCGCCTGGTAGCTCAGGACTCTTATGCTCTCCTCTCAGTGATGGCGTGGGGGTTTGCCTGTGTGATTCTCTCACCACTCTGTCATAGCCCTCTGCCAGTGTGTTTGCATCACAGTAGACCGTGAGCACCTTGGACTCTGGATTTTGACCTGCTTGTGTACCTCTAGCACATGGCACAGACCTTTTAGGTTATGAGTGTATGTTTAATGGACGAGTATCTCCAAAAGACGTAGAAGCAGTAAAATAAAAATGGTATGCTCCTTAATTTCCCAGCTATTTATAGAAAACTTTCAAGTGAGCCCTAACATGGACAATGGCATAGTTCTCAGAGAATCGGAGATTGCAGTGAGAAGAATGAGGACCAGTCTTCTTCCCCCTCCTCCTTTCCTCTGCATCCTCACTCACTATGTTTCTGTATACTCTTTAAACCACACTGACATGCAGAATAACATGGAACTCTCTTTCTTCTCAAGACAGGCACTCACTTAGCACCACTGTGTGTGGAGTCCCAAAGGACGGTAAAGTAGAAAAAAAATCCAAACCATCATTTACATTTTTGTGTTGATTAACTGTTTGTAGATTGCTGACACATGAATATCCATCACATAAATCTGGCACTCACATAAATGCAATGAAGCAGGGGAGAGGTTCTTACCCCACATCTGAACCAGGCAGCCTGAAGTGTCCTAGAGTGCTCACTGCCTCCCCTTGCCATGGATGCCAAAGGCAGGTAGACACACAGGTCAGGATGGAGTGGACCATACTCTGTCCCTTCTGTGATTCCAGGTTACTAAGCAAATGCCTTCAGCCTTCCCAGTCTTAGGTTCCTAGTGTATCTATACAAGAAAGAAAGATCTTGGAGAAATGTATTCCAGACCAGCATATATAATGTGTATGCATAAATTCTGGAAATCCAGCCTTGCATACAGGGTTAAGAACAATTCAGAATTAAATGTTCTGGACATGAAAATGAGGTGAAAGCCTCTGAATGGAGAGCAAAAAGATTCTTCACACTGACCACTGGAGAGAAAACAATTAGTTTAAAATGGGCATCTGAGGGATAATCCTTGATTCTAACCTTGAAATGCCCAGAAAAAAAAAGAAAGAAAAATGTTTAGAGTTTGTCTTTTGTGTGAAATATTATATCTCCAATTTCTGATATGGAATAGTGATTGACCCATGCTATGGCAGAAAGAGCCATTAAACGGGTCCCTGAAGAACACGCCTCAGCTTCAACAGTGCAATGTGTTACTTCCATTATTGCAGCTGATTTTACTTCTCTGAAAATTTAGCCACCGGAAATATTCAAGATGTTGCAAGAAACACCTAGTTCCAGGAGAGAGGAGTTGGTACCGGTGCCACCTACAATCCCAGGCACACCCACGTCTATTAAATCCGTCCAGGCCCTGCGGCGTGACAAGGTGCTTTCTACGCCTGGTGCTGCTCAATTTTAATTTAGTATAATGGTATGCATAAGACAGACGTTCCCTCGGATGAATATAATAGGATTACAGAGGAAATCCCAAGTGTGTTAGGGAAACAGAAATGCAGAATGTGGGAATGAGCACAGCTGGATTGTCTGGTTGTAACTTCCAGTGTTTCTGACAGAGAAAGCCTAGAATCAAGAGGAAACAGCCCATCTCCTTCCAGGTGCAGAGAGACAGCTTGGGACCTGGGAAGAGGAAAGTTTTAATAGTCAACCCTTGGAGAGAGTTTTGCCTTAGGGAAATTTAATGATGGTGGCTCTTCTCCACTTGTTTTCCTACAAGACCTTCAGACTTCCTCCCAATTACTTCTTAATGTTAGCATACACTGTGGAAGCAATTTGTAACACACATACACTCATGTGTGTGTGTGTGTGTGTGTGTGTGTGTGTGTGTCACACTGGAATTACTAACAAAAACCCAAGATTATTAGAAAACCAGAAATGCAGAGCATGGGAATGAGCACAGCTGGAATGCTGCTGGTTGTAACTTCTAATCTTTCTAACAGAGTGTGCATATTATGTGGTGTGCACACATATTCCACACATAGATAGATATACACGCACCATTCATTATGGTGCATTATCATTATGATAGCCAATGTTTATCTAGAGCTTCCTGTGTGCCAGGCATGCTTTGAAACCCTTTCCATATCTTATGTCATTTAATCCACAGAGTGACTCTGCCTGCTAAGTATTTCTTTCCTAGTTTTGTAGATTGAGAGGTAGGTAGGGCACAGAGAGTCACAGAGTCAGGGAGGCGGGAGAATCTGTCCTTGAACCTGGAACTGGGCATCATGACCTAGCTGAGGCGCCATTCCCTCTGATTTCTCTCTTGTCTTCCCATCTTTAACTCTAGTGACAGTTTGAACAGAGGACATGTGAACTCTTGCTTATTTTTCTCTTTATTTATTTTGGCCTTGTGGCTTGAACACGGGGTCTTGTATGAGCTGGTGAGTCACCACTGGCCTCCACTGCAAGGTTTTTCTTTCTGGTTAAGTTGCATTTGCTTAGACTCCTTAAGTTATATGGCGTGGAGAGTTGTTCTCTTCTGAGTGTTCTAACTCCCAATCTGATTGACAGGGGATACCCTGTGTGGATTTAAGTAGTTTATTTAAGCGAATTTAAATGTTACTCTCCTTACCTTCCCACTCCCCTGCCTCATTACTATAAGTTCAAGTGCTGTAGCTATGAGCTGGCAGGGGGCAGGGAGCAGGTCTGACTTCAGGGTGTTACACTGCTGAGCATGTAGGGCCCACGTTCATCTTTGTACTCTGACCCTGCCACACTCTCTTGGTGCTCCTCATCCCTCTGTAAAACTGTCCTCCTACAGTGTTACTAATGTGAATGGCTACATAACCATAACCTTGTTATCCCAGGATCAAGATAAATATAAAGAATGCCATATTAGTTGCTGAGAATCATATGTCAGCCTATGCACTGACATTGTGGATTGAACAACCAAATACTGCTTTTGATTGTTCCTTTATTACGAACCCTGGGAATCTGTTTATGTCATCATCTCTTCCATTCCCTTTACCAATAAGTTACAGAAAGTTTCTGGCAAGGATGGTACCGGGTCCTGCGATAGGGTGACAATTCAGTTACCTAGCTCTCCTTGGTCATACAGTGTGATACTTATCTATGATTTGAAGTCCACTCAGTGTTTACATTTTGTCTTAGGTCCACAGCTAGCCATATGCTGATCTTATTTAAAGAGATCATTTCCATGTTGTGTGAACCTCTTCTTACAGGAAATTGAGATTGATGCCTATATAAATTACTTAGAGGATGTTATGAATTTTTTAAGTTAAATATTGAACAGATTTTCCTTTGTTCTTTTTTTTCAATTTATGAGATGCTACCTATCTGTAAGCTGTTTCCATAAACTAAAAGTGAGGTTGAGAAGTAGAATCAGAAAGTTAACCCATGTACATTGCCTTACTGGTCGACCATTGCCAGGCTCTTTGCCTGTTTTCAAACAAAGGGAGGACCCTGTGGAGCAAGGACATGGTGTGCTCCAGAAAGAATACTTTGTCTTTCAGTGTATACGTGGAGTGTATTTACTTCTTAGAAAGATGGAGTAATGTAAAAATAGATGTGTAATAATTTTAAAACATTTCGTAGGTGCTTGGCTAAGTGTTCAAACATGTTTCTCAAACTCAATATTTTGTTTGTTTGCTTGCTTATTTGTTTCTGGTTTGGTCTTTGTTTCTGTTTTTTGTTTTTTAGGGGGTATTTTTTTTCCTCTGCTGTCAGCTCTGGCACAGAAAGCTTAATAGCTTGGACAAAGCAGAGAACACATCAAGAGGCTGTTTAGGTTTTTTTTTTTCTTTTTCCTATCATTATGTAACAAGCCCGGTGCACAAAGTCACTTAACATAACATCATACAGAGAGAAAATTAATCATCAGCTAATGAGATAGGGATGTGGAAAGACGTTTGAAAGAAGCAATTTAGAGGCCCCAATTAGGCCACATTCTAGTGGGTCTCTCATGGGCATTGCTAGCTCATCCCAGGTCTGGGAGCGGGGTATGGGGGTAGAAAGTAGAGGAAGGAAGCAGGGAGGGAGAAGGGGTGGGAAAGGAGACACCAGAGCTACAAAGAAGTCTTTATAGTGCTTTAGACATGGGCTAATGAGAACCTAAATTAGGAAGGAGAGTGAACACAATGATCCAGAAACCCCTTCAAAGGCAGGCGGCAACTAGGCATAGCATATGCCTACCTGCTGCTGTCTGCCGAGCTTCCATCCAGGAACTGAGAGGAAGGGCCACAACCTTACAGGGAACAGAAAACACGCAGTTCTATGACCTTCCCAAGGGTGTTATTGTGGACAGAGGAGGACAGATGCCTGGCACTGCGGAGAATTTGCAGACTGCAGGATAGGAGATGCAGAAACAGGAAGACAGTGGGAGCTGGGAAGTAATGTTACCTGCATGAGATCCCAATGCCAGGATCTCAGAGAATTCCCACATGCGTCTCTGAGACTTGGCGATAGTCCTCCAAAGTAGAAGTCAACAGCAAAGGTTTTGGAGGAAATAGATGTGGGGAGGGAGTTCAGATGCCTTTGTCTCAGAAGTTATTTCTGCAGAGTAGGAACCTGCCAGAAAAGCAGACGACCATTTCCCTTCCAAACAGGGCAGTGAGCGGGCCTTGTCTGCCTCTGTGTCTGAGCCTGGCTTGCAAGGCAAGTTTGCTGGTGAATGAGAAGGCATGAGGATGCTCTAGGAGAGTTATCTAGTCATTTTATACAGAGTGGGGACCAGGGAGAAGCTGAGAGAAGAGCAGAACCTAAGAAGACAGAATGAGAAATTAATGTAACCATTGCTGGAAAGGACCAGTGGTGGGAGAGAAAATTAGATCTGGTCCCAGGAGACCAGAGTTCAGAGTAAGGAAAATGGATTTAACCACAGGTTACCAGGTCCTGAGCAGTGTGAGAGGATCCGTTTCGTGTGTGAAGCCAGCCCCTCCGGAAATGGCAAGGCCATTGTTGGTGTGCTGAATGCATCGTCCCCAGCTGTGTCCACAGGCAGCTGGAGAGCCCAAAGAAGGGGAGAAACGGCTGCAGCACTTGGGGTCCTCACTCCCTCTCCACACTCGCATGGCTTCAGAGATTTAGAACAATTATTCTGTATATCTAGAAATTAATTTCTTCAGCACACAGTCTAGAAGACAGAATGGAGTAGTAGCCATTTCAGCCTCAGAATGTCACATTCCTTGGACCCAGAATCTCAGCTCCATCATCAGCTCTTCTACCCCTGGCCAGCGGGCTTTGTGAGTCTGAGGCACACCTTGTCCTATGTCTGGGCTTCTTAAGCATCTGTCTTTCCTAACTCATTAGCCCACTTCACTTCTGTCCCCGGGGGTGTGCCTTTTTTCTGTTTAATAAGCTGCTTCTATTTCTATCACCTAAAAATGAAAAAAAAATTTGGACTCCGATGGTAGCAGCTCAGGTCTGTAACCAGGATCGGCTCAGGTACTGGATTCTCATGGCCCAGTCCCAGTGCAAACACATTTCACAGAACCCTGGATAAGCCCTTGCCTCCTGCGCCTTCAGAACATGTTTGGCGTTTCAAATGCAGGCTCCTGATGTGGGGTTCTAGAAGGACCTTTCTGCCATCTTTGGTCAGTTTTCTGTACTTGTTTTGGTCATAAGTTTTGGAACAGTCTGTACCTCCTGTCTTGTCGTTTTTTTCAAACATGGACACAAATCTCCTCACCTAAGTCAACAGTGCTTAAAATAGCTGTTGACAGCTGAGCTCCCATTCTGCCAACACCGCATCCCCGGTCAAGGAGCCAGAGGGTTTTATTGATGGAATGAGGTCTTTGTTCATAAAGTGTACACAGCAGGGATGGAGGGGCCCACGCTGGACATGCGTCTTGGGTTTAAGTGGGAAGCATACCTCTCCACCTTTGGATCCCCTCAGAAAGATCTCAGGCACGTTTTCTATTTCACTTCCCTAAAAACCCTGCTTGTTGGCCTTCACTTACCTTATGAAATACACTGTTCCCTTAACATGTAATCTGTGTAACTGAGCTGATCTCCACCACTCCAGAGCAATCCTCAGGGGTTGTTCCCTCACAAAGGGAAAATCTAAGGGGAGTTCTGCCCCCAGGAAACTGGCCTGAGCACTTCTTTCTCGGAGAATATTTAGGAGCATCTTTGTGCCTATCATCCCAATGAATGTATTTAGGGGATGACTTTTCACATGCCCATCACTTAACCAGAAGACATCATTTTTAAAGAAATATGTTGAGACTGTAATCTCAGAATATACATAGATGGCTGAGACAGGAGGATTGTAAATTTCAGGCCAGCCTGAGTTACATTTAAAAAAAAAAGCTCTAGGCAAACCTGAGCTATATAGCAAGACCCTGTCTCAAAAATAAAAAGTGGGGAAGTTGACCATTAACCCCTTTAGGGTCCCTTCCCTGACACAGTCTCCTTGTATTTGTTTCCTGGGGTTACCATAACAAATCAGGTGGCTTAAAACAAGAGATATTTATTCTCTGTCCTCATATGCAGCAGGCAACGATGGAGCAGTAACTGAGAGCTTGATCCACAATAATGAGGCAGAGAGCTACCTGGGAGTGGTGTGGACTTTTGAAACCTCAGAGCCCACCCCAGTGACTCAGCTCCTCTAACAATGCCTCCTAATTCTTCTCAAGCAGCTTCACCAATCGGGGACCAAACATTCAAATATATGAGCCTTCGGGGGCCACTCTCATTTAGAGCACCATAGTATATGTGCTGACATTATAGACAGGCTGCGTGCCTGAGAAGTAGGGTCAGAGGGGTCAGGGCTCCTGGCTCTTTCTCCTGCCTGAGGTCACAGTGTCTACAGATTCTGAGCTTATGCTAGGTCCCAGGACTCGGATGGGGGGCAGAAATATGGGGTAGAGGGACCCTGAAATTACTTCTCCCTTATAAAATGAGTTACTGTCTCTGCCTCCTTTGCCAAAGCCCAGGCTTTGCTCCTGGCATCTAAACCCTGTCTTGCTTCTCCAGCTCGAGGCTCAGCAGAGTTTAGCCAGATGCTTAGCAGTTCTTAACCTCTGGCTCCGAGTTCTTGTTGCCAAATGCATTCCCTGTGGGTTGAGTCAGAACCTTGGACCGGAGTAACTTGTGTCCTATATTGAGTGGACAGGGTTCCTGCCCTGGTATGCTTGCCCTGCCTGGGCTCTGACTGGACTGCTGGCAGTCTGTGTACTCAGTCATTCACCGATCTCCCAGGCTCTGGGGGAAAGCTGCAATGTTCCCATTTACCCTAATTGCTCTGTCCTCCTTCTTATTCTCTTAGAACACTGTGTTCTGCCTTCTGGGCCAGACCTGCTTTGGCACCGACAGCTTGTCTCTGTTCCCTCCCTCATCCTCAGCCCCAGCCTTGTCTTCCTCTGTTCACACCTGACCTCCTTACATGCAACTTTGATCTGAGAGAGACCCAACTGCCTTTTTTCCCCCAATGAGGAAAGATTCTCACCTCAATCAGGCTGCTCTTTACTAAGGCATCCACTGGAAACGGCAGAGCAAGAGCAGGTCACTACTTGAGAAAAATCAGCAAAGAGAAGAGGAGGATGGAGGCAACTCACACAGTCTGGGATTTGGCTAGCAGATGTCTGGCATGCAAGGAGCTGCCACTCCAGCAAGAAGCACAAGCACCAGCTTGTATGGCAACGCCCCTTGTGGCCTGCAAGACACCTTGTGCTTTCTCAGTGTATCATTGTCACCTGTTCTGTGCACCTGGGGCAGGCTGGAGAAAGTACTTGGAATTCCTCACACTTAGGAGACTCCTTGCTGGCAGCGGCTTTCCTGGATAAACTCTTAGATTTGGCTCACGTAGTCAACCTTCTCTCTGGGCTTGGCGCTCATCAAACTCTGTGATTTCCCACGTGAAGAATTTATACTGTTATCCTTGGTAGACTGTGTAGTAGTAAGTGCTCAAGAAATGAGAATGAGTTAATGAATGAATGAATGAATGAATGAATGTAATTAGTTCAGGTGTGATTCCACTAAAACCCTAAATGCAAACTCTCTGAACCATTCTCTGAAAAACGTCCCTCTTGTCTGGGTTGTGCCACCAGCTATGGAAGCTGCAGCACGTCTGAGGTCACAAGGTAAGTTCAAGGCTATACTGGGCAACTTAGTCTCCAAATAAAAAGGGAAGCGAATGCTGAAGGCAGAGCTTAGCACTAGAGTCCTTGTCTGGCATGCACAGAACTAAAAATGCACAAGCTCATCCCAGAAGTAAAATCCCAACCATAAGAACCTAAAAGTCAGACTTCTGTTTGAGTCGTTCATCCTTCCAACTGAAACAAGAAACAGTTTCTGCTTCCGGCCACCCGCATCTTTGGAGCCAGGGACACAGAGAAGAACTAACTGGGACCACAGTGTGAGTAGCCGTTGGTTCATCTGTAAGCAGTGCTTACAGAAAGGTGATGCTGTTACATCCTCGAATGAACCTTTCCGTGCTGCAGTGTGAGCTGGCGTCCTCTTTCCCTGGGGTGGCAACTGTAGTTCCTTGTCCCCGGACTTGACAGGTAGCTCTCACCCACCAGGCAGGGAAATGATGCTCAGTGTTTTCATGCCCTGTACCTGTGGCTGCTGAGAACTGTATTAGATTTCCAGAGCTGCTACTTCAGTTTAATGAGCTATTACATAATATGCTTTTATGCTGTTTGAGAAATAATTTCTTTTATGCAAAAATTGCTAAAAATAATGTTTTCTTTAAAAGAAAAAAGAATAGACTTATTCTTTCCTCCTTTCCCACTCGTGTATTAAATCCCAGATCCTTTGAGGTCCAGCATAACTTGTGTTAATTCCTTTCTAGTCCCCTTCAAGCCCCTGCACTCACCGTGCAGATTTCATCAAACCCCAGTCTATTCCTACTGATGCCTCAGAAAAGGCAAAGTAACTCCTGTTCCATGCTAAACATTCTGCTCAGGAATATACTGTCTTTTGTCTCCATTGCTGAGTATTTATCTATTTGGCCTCGAGAAAGAAAGCAGACAGGCGTCTGTTCTGTTCAAACGAAAGGCAAGTGCAGGCACCAGGCTCCCATCTCATTTGTGGGAAACATCTGTTTATTGTAATGAATGGAGCTCGAGTTTCAGGGCTTGCAGTCCTGAGTAGCTCCAGCCTTAAATCATCCCGTGTTGGCAAACTGTAGCAAAGGCCAGGCCAGGAGAGAAACAGATGTATGGGAGGAGATTAAACAAAGAGCACAAGCAGGCCAGTGTTCCCCCCGCTGGTACCCGTGGCTAATGCACGCACCTATGGAAGCAGCGTTTCAGGACTGTGACGTTGAAAGCCTTTGTGCCCTGGAACTTCTTTATGATTGTCAGCTAGCTACATCAGCAGAAGTGTGTGTGTGTGTGTG
>LOEQ01005475.1:54092-71332 GCA_001685075.1 Bramus lutescens | reverse complement strand
CCCCTCCCTCCTTCCCTCTTTCTCTTGTGTATGTGTGTGTGTGTGTGTGTGTGTTAGTTAGTTAGTTTTATGGGCACATTTTTAGATGTGGTATCCTCTATTAGAAGATCGACGGCCAAAACCGCACCTTGTGCTGTCAGCCAAACTTGGTAATGTGTAAGAGTTTCCCAAGTGGTACTGGCTCTGAAGGCTTAAAGGGGTCTTGGAGGACAGCTGAGCCTGGGCACCATGAGAATCCAGGAGAGGCCATTGGTGAGTGTGCAGAATCTGTTGAAAGAGTGGCAAGCCAATAAGCAGCGTTCTCCATGGTCTCTGCATTAGTTCCTTCCTTCAGATTTCTGCTTCGAGTTCATGCCGTGTCTTCTCTTAGTTATGCACTATACTCTGTAAGATGAAATAACCCCTTTCTCCCCAAGTTGCTTTTGGTCGTGGCCTTTAACACAGTCATAGAAAAGCAACTAATATAGCAATGAATAAAGTTGGATCATCTTAAATGAGAACATTAAAATCATCATATCTGTATTTTTAAATATGGAGCCAGACCTGGGCCCTTGTTCCAGCTCTGTCATGTGTCTGCTTTATGATGTAGGACATTTTGTGTAAATGCTTTGAATGTCCATTTATTTGTCTGTGAGGTGTCAAGACACAGTGACATCTTACGATGATTTCATAAACCACCAGTTTGGGTCTTGTCCTTGTCCTTTTCTAAACTGCATCTTCTCGCCATCACTGTTCTGAGCCATGCTGTCACAGGATTGTGGGGTCCTGGAATGCAACACACACACCACACATCCAAAATAAAACCATCTGACTACAGTCAAGCTAGTACACGGGGTTACAGATCAGGGCTACACTGCCTAGGCTGTTCCACCCAGGGAGAGGCAGACCTGTCTGCAGTAGCTAGTGGAAAAGACTGGCCTTCCACATCTTCAGGCTTCTGTGTAAGCTCCATCATTGCTTTTGCTGCTGGATTTGTCTAACTGCCCAGCACAGCTAAGCAAAGAACAAAGTCGTATATACAGGGCCAAGATTCCTATGCTCATGAGAACCCAATAGGAGAGGGGGACATGAAGGTCAAAGGGCAAATACCTAAGAGAAGGGAAGACAGGAGATGAAGAGGTAGTTTAATTTCGTCCTTGCAGCATGATAGAGGGTTGTCATGTCCTCTCTTGGTGGGATTGTCTGTTTAGTAACATTATCTTACTAGAGAGAGTATTGTTTTCTACAAAGAGAAAAATCCCCAAGGGAGAGATCCCCATTGTACCCAGTTTTGCATTGTTCCTGTGGTTAGAAAGGGCTTGCTTCATTTGTTTGTAATGACAGATAAGTCAGATCTGTTTGTCACACGCAGAATGATGCCTTAAAGTGTTAAGTGTATATGTACACATGGAGATGTGGTTTCGTTTAACCACAGACCACCTCATTTAGTTGTCATGTTCGTGAATATCTACCCCCATTTGCCAAAACATTTATCCTTCGAAACCATAGTCATTAACATGCACAGCAGATCTCCAGGACCAGCCTCCTTCCAACTGTAATTGTACATCCTTTGACCAACCTCCTACCCTGCTCCACCCAGGAGAAGAGCAATCGCCATTCTGTTCTGTCCTTCTGTTAATTCAATTTTTTATGTATTTATTTTAGATTAGGTGGTAAGGCACTTGGTTACATTTGTTAGCCTGGCTTAATGCACTTAGCAGCCATCCATAATGTCACGGGTCCTTTCTTTTTATTGCTGGCTAGTACTCCTCTGTTCACCACAGCTACTTAACACATCCACCTGCTCCTGCATCTGGGTTGATTCCCCACCCTGGCTGTTGTGACCTGTGCTGCAGTGCACGTGGGAGCGTAGATGTCTCCAGATGCATCCCTTTGGAAATATGCATACCAGTGGGATCACTGAGCCCATGAAAGTCCTGTTTGTATTGATTTCCACAATGACTGCATTTCTTCATACAAGTACTCTCTTTTCTCTCCGTCCTTGCCAATGCTTTACTATCTTTTTTAAAATCCTTGTATATCACCTTTGACATCATCTGCTTCATTGTCACACTCAGAAATCAATTTAGCATTTTACATGGAAAAATTTATCCTCCTCGGCTCTGTTGAGGTTTGTAGTTGTTTTTTGATGCAAGGCATAAAAATTTCAGAAGGGTGGGCCAAATATTTATTGATAGAATAAAAGGCAGTAAGTGTGATTATATAATAGAATTCAGAAATATATATAGCTAATTTTACACCTGCATGCCTCTAACCCATTCAGAGCAATTATAATCACTCTTTCGTGGCAGGCCCCTTCCCTAGGAAAAATGGGTTAGGTGGGACCCGAATGATCGCTATAAAGCTTGCACGTATAAATTGAACTTTCCCAAATGTAGGTCACTAGGGCAGGAAGGCACTTTTGCTAAAAACTGAGCTGACAATTAGGTTCACAGGGCACTCCGATGCTGAGCGTTCTTTCCATGATCTAAATCATAAGACAGTGTAAACAATACCTTAACATTTAAGAAACACAAAATTGCATTCCCAGTATTAGCAGAACTTCACGGCACACGGTTTCACACTTCAATATGCTATGTTCTGTTGCTGCACTACTATTTTAAGTAATATAATTTCCTTTTTGTGTTGTTTTAGGTTCTTTATTCTCCTCTTTTTCTCCCTTTACCCTTCGAGAATAGCTTTATATAAGGCTCCATCATATGCCAAGAAAAACCCTTGGAAAAGAGAAAATGTAGAGTTGACTAGCCTGTGCAGGACAGTAATACAAACAGAAATCACGGGGTGAAAAATCACTAGCCAAAGTCTTGTCTTGTGTGCTTTGCAGATTCAATCTGTGTGCCAGGCTTTGATCCAGGCCTCAACATGATGACTGGAATCACCCCCATTAACCCGATGATACCAGGCCTGGGACTGGTGCCACCCCCACCCCCGACAGAAGTGGCTGTCGTCAAAGAAATAATCCACTGCAAAAGCTGTACTCTTTTCCCCCAAAATCCAAGTAAGTAGAAGCGAGAAGTACCTGCTTTTTCCTTTGAAATAGTATTGTGTTCATTTTCAGGTGTGAGATGTTCTACCCAGCCACGTTGAAGAAGGTCCGCAAGGGTGGGCGTGCCCATGCATCTGTCCAGCAGCTGAATAAACACCGTGAAGCCAGTACATAGACTCTGAGAGTCTATAGATAACTTTAAGAATCTTTCCATGTGCTGTGAATTAGGGTTTTCTGGAAAACATCATGTGAAATTTATCACCCTCTCTAGGCCTTCACGAATGGGAGAAAAGGTCTGAAGTTGTTCAGTTGGGTAGAAATTTGAACTAATCTGGCAGTTGGCAGTTTTGGAGAAAGGAAGGGGTGGGTAAAATATGCACCTCAGAATTTCTGGGACAAATGATGCTCACTGAAACCACCTATATAGTTGATTAATTTAGCCTCTGATACTAAGTTTATAGGCTTAAATATCTAGAATTTTTAATTCATATTAATCAGAGTTGCCTATTTAAAGTCGACGTTTCAGGAGATTGCCTTATAAACTAGGCAAAATGTCGTGACAGCACACACTTTATCTTTCCATACGGCATCCTCAAACTTTAATAGTGTGCTCATTTAAATGTGAATAATAACGGAGGTTTTATTCAGACTCAGCAGTTTGCAGCCAGGTAAGTATTGTGGCAGGCTCTCGTGGGCTCTGTTTCCCTCTTTCTGCAACGCCTCCCCTCTATCTGGCAAGAAGACAAAGCAGGAACAAGCCAGGTTTTTCATCATGTTGTCATTTCATCGTGTTTTGTACTTTGTGCCGCTCTCCCCACCCCCTCCTGTATTTTCCCTTGGGTATCTGTTATGAAAGAGAAATGACATTATGCTAACATGTGTTATCTTTTTCTCAGACATGCATTAGCCACTCTGTGTAGAAATGAAGATGAGAAATAAAGGTTGGGAGAGGGATGGAAGAGGATCAGGAAACGTGACTGCCAGGGAGTGAGATGGGGTGCAGGCATGGGTGGGGGAATATAAGTTGGTATAAAAATTGACTGTGCCACAGTCTGGAGAAGACTCTGCAAGCCTATTTTTTTGCCTGGTAAATGTGATAAAGAGCCAATCAATAAAAGACAAAACTCTTGTGTTTTGTTGTGATGCTAGATCTTCCGCCTCCTTCCACAAGAGAGCGACCCCCAGGGTGTAAGACTGTGTTCGTCGGCGGCTTACCAGAAAACGCCACAGAGGAAATTATCCGAGAAGTCTTTGAGCAGTGTGGAGATATCACAGCCATCCGAAAGAGCAAGAAGAACTTCTGTCACATTCGCTTTGCAGAGGAATTCATGGTTGATAAAGCCATTTACCTTTCTGGTACTTCACTTTACAAAAGGGGTTTGCTAGGCCTTTTGTCCGGTTTTGTGATATTAACATGAGCTCAGTCCCTTTCTTCCTTAATGCACTGTAAGTCCCAGTAGTTTGGGGCAGGAGAAGGAGGTTATTCGCCTTTTAGTTTGGCTCCACGTGCTCTTTGTTAAGCCCCGAGCCTCTCCACAGGCAGGATTTCCCACCATCCAGTCTTGAGGAATTCCATGGAGTTTCTAATTAATGTTCTCAAGTACATATTAGATGAAAAGCAATGTTTTGAGTGCTGAGGACCATTATTATTATTGGATGTAATCCTCTGGGAGAGTAAAGTACTCTCTCAGAATAATTTCAGTTTTTGAAAAGTGTGTTTAAAGTCTTCACCCCAGGGATAGTGAAGCAAAATCGCCCTCCTTACAGGGACTTTGTTCCTGGGCCTATGCTAGGCCTGTAGTCATCCCGCACTTGGTAGTTTAGCAATCTGCTCGACCATCCTTATCCTTAGGACCAGGTTTTAGGAGAGGCTTGGGATGTAAAAGGGAAGCCTAGTGCTGCCTTCCACTCTGGGTATTTATTTGGACAAGTCGGCCGTTAAACCTCAGGCAAATCAAAAGATACTGGGGCTAATATTGACATGTGACTTTAGAAGTATTTTTTTCTTAGATTCCAATCCCTGCCCTTTGCTCACACTGCAGCGACATTTGTGCAGTGCGCCACTCTGCAAACCCCCTCCCTAATTCTAAGCAGAGGGGAGTCAAGGCAAGCAGGCCACCGACGCCACCCATCTTCTAAGGTCTGCAGCCAGCCTCGTCACCACCGCAGCCTTCTGTGTGAACTCCAGGAGCTTCGAGGTTATCTTAACACCTTAGAGGCTATCTCAGCACCTCAGAGGCTATCTCAGCACCTCAGAGGCTATCTCAGTACCTCAGAGGCTAGCACAGTACCTCAGAGGCTAGCTCAACACCTCAGAGGCTAGCTCAGTACCTCAGAGGCTAGCTCAACACCTCAGAGGCTAGCTCAGTACCTCAAAGGCTATCTCAGCACCTCAGAGGCTATCTCAGCACCTCATAGGCTATCTAAGTACCTCAGAGGCTATCTCAGCACCTCAGAGGCTAGCTCAACACCTCAGAAGCTATCTCAGCAACTCAGAGGCTATCTCAGCACCTCAGAGGCTTTCTTGCCCTAGACAGGGATCCAAAGTGTGTTAAAATCCTTACTGTAATTAAGCTGCCAATGTGAAAAGTCAAGTCTGAACATTCCACAGTGGGAATGAAAGGCAGACCCAGAATAAAGGTATTTCGTGGTGCACACCCAACTGTTAGGCCCTTGGGGATTTGGAGAGGGTAGGGTGCTGGCTTTCCATTTCCCACCACTGCCAGCTGACTAGCCAGAACTCGGGGAGGGGGGCAGAGTCGATCACATATGCAGTGCATTGTGGGAGCTACTGAGTGCAAGACTGATTTTAACCAAACACCCCTGCCAAGATAAAGAAGGACAGATGCTTCTTTCCCATCCGTGCCTGCCTGGAAACCTGAGGTCTAGTCACTACAGTCCATCAAACTGCTACTCGTCTGTAGACTCTCATCTCGCGCGACTGGAGAAGGGGGTCCATGTATGGTTCTTCACAGCATTGGCACAGTTCAACTTTTAGACCAAACAGAAAACTCAGAAGATGCTAGCAAAGATGAACAGTGCCAAACACAGACATAGAGGGAGGTGTAGTCTTCAATTTGGTTGCTCCCGGGGTAGATCTTGTAACAAGAGGAAGCAGAGGCCCCTCTTGGAGCCTCTTCTGCCTGGGTGCAGAGAACTCTAATACCCTGCTAGGGTGGCCTCTGCAGCTGAGGCTGTGGAGCAGAGCTGAGGAGGTCTCAAGTCTCAGCTAGCTGGGGGTTGGGGAACAGGAAGGAGAGAAGGTTGCCCCTCCTCTGTGTAATCTCTTGCGAGCCCAAACCCAGCTGGAATGCCTAATTTTAGGACCACTTTCACGTTCAAGGGCCAGACTAAGTTTAGCCTCAGCCTCATCAGAGTGCCTTTTAAGGCTGCCATGATGAGCTTCTGATGAAAGAGAGGACCAGAAATGCTTTACAAAGTGATTCTGTGGGTAGGAGCAGGGAAAGTTTGGTCAGTTCAGACAGCTGGCCAGTACCTGCCCTGCTGATGTAACTTCCAGGAGCCCACCACCAAGACATACTTTGCTTCCGCATTAATTCTGCTCACACATGAATGGCCACTCTCATGGCTGATGAGTATTGTCATGATTCCAGGTTTTTAGAGGATGCCCTGGCAACCTAGAAGAGAGTTCAGTCAGATGAGATCGCTAGCAGATTTGTAACTTCTCAAAAGTGTGACATGCCTTGCTGAGGAAAATCCAGCTTCCATGGGGATTTGTAACTCTGCTTTGAGCCCAAATGATGTTGGTCCCATGGAAATGTGCCATGACAAGGGCTACCCCGCCCAGCACAGCCTAGCATTTGCCAGTTGCAGCTCATTTGCAAAGCCCCTGCACAGCCAAGGTGCTTGGTTCTGCTTTCTCCTCTAGCAGGCCCTAGCAGATATGCTCCCAAGACTTAAATTTGCGCTGTGAAAATCGGAGTGCTCCAAACTGAAGAGCCACCGCACAGTCGACTCTTGTTCATTTGAAGTTAGGCCAGTGGCAGCATTCCATCCTGGGTTGACAGCTCATACACTGCCCAGTCTTTGTAAGCTGGGAAGCTCACAGTAACCTCCAACCCCCTGAGATTCCCAGGCCACTTTCTTTTTCATTTTCATTTTCTTTTTTTTTTATTTTAATCTGGCCTGGCTTTGGGCCCTTGCACAAGCCTCTCGTGGCCTTCAGATATTGCATGGACAATTTGTGTGGTACTGCAGGCTGGGTGAGGTGCTATGGGGCCTCTTGATTGAAGGTAAAATATTCTCCTGTATGCCCCCAGAGGATAAGTGGAAATAAAACAGCATTGCAAAATAGCCTGGGTAATTGTGGCTCCTGTAGCGGCCGAGAGAAAACTAGGCAGGCAGTGTTTGCTAGGGGAATGAAGCAATAGGCTGTGGGTGAAGTTCTGGAATTTGCTTTGCAGGCCCTTTAAATATCAGAGATGCTCTTTATTTACCTATACTCTGCCTCTTTTCAAAAAAAATCAAGAGTGCTTATGCAATAGAGTTATAGTACATTGAAGGAAGAAAAAGCAAGACCATTAAAAGGTCGAGAGAAAAACTTACTACAGTCTAAATTTGTTTCTGAACTCCCTAGAAGCCAAAGGGAGGAAGGAGTGAGCAGGATTTAGTGCCTAGGTTCTCAGTTGGTGATGCTGGACCCGAGGATGGTGAGCATCCCTCTGAGAAACTTCACGGGGTATCTTTATCTCCACATCTCTGGTTCGTGGTTAACCGGTTGGGAAGACAACTGCTTTCCAACTGCTAGAGAGAAAGGTATCCTCTCCTATCCAGAGGGCAGCGGAACAAGTGCTTGGTTTGCCTAACCTGCGGGAAGCCTGGACCAGAACGTGTGTCCGGTGAACTGAGGTGACATGACTTTCCAATACTTTCAGGTTACCGAATGCGATTAGGGTCTAGCACGGATAAAAAGGATTCCGGCCGCCTTCACGTTGACTTTGCCCAGGCCAGGGATGACTTTTACGAGTGGGAATGCAAGCAGAGGATGCGCGCCCGGGAGGAGCGTCATCGGCGCAAGTTGGAGGAGGACAGGCTCAGGCCGCCCTCGCCGCCTGCCATCATGCACTACTCGGAGCACGAAGCTGCCCTGCTGGCTGAAAAGCTGAAAGGTAAGGAGTCCTCCCGCCCGCCTTAGCCAGAAGGAGGTCTTCTCCAGAGGCCAGATCCCAGTGTGTCCTGTTCCCTGCAAGCTGCTTGTGTGTGGGAGCGAGCTGGAGTCTGCAGAGCCGTGGGCTCCACCATCCTGCTAGGAACAGAGCTGTTCCTCTATGAAACTCTCTGTATAAAGGTGGGAAGGGTGGGAAGCCTCAATCTCAGCAGCCACCTGTGGTCCCCAGCCTGTGCTTAGTGAGCCAGGGCAGAGGCCTCACCTATGAGTCAGCATTTTCTAGCGCCCTCCGAGTTCTGTGGCATGTGCAGGTCCACGAGACACTGAAAGGTTTCAAGACATCTTACATACGATGCCAGCAAGGGTTTGTGGGCAAGAAAAGAAAAAAGTAGACAGGTCCCCCGTCTTCAGAGGTGGAGTTGAAGGAACCGTTCTCACACCTACAGATCAGCGAGGAGAGAGGAGGGGTAACTTTTGCTTTTGTTTAACTTTTGCTGGGGCCTCCCCTGGCTGTGAGGGTGAGGTAAGGATCCAAAGAAATGAGCAGCAGACCTGCTGAGCTTCAATGATGACAGGTGGGCCAAGTTTAGAAATTAGTGAGTTGGAGGCGGGGTGTGCACTTGTATGTGTCTGTGTGTGCCAAAGTGAGTGAGCTGGATGACATCTAAGCGTTTTATAGGCCAGTGGTGGGTGGTGATGAGAGCTCCTGAGGTTGCCAGGTACTGTCAGGGCCATAGCAAGTCACAGTTGTGTCTCCAAGTATATGAGTGACTGCACACAAAGGAGATGGCCGTAGTGTCAACCAAGGCATGTGAATTGGCACTTGGGGAATGGCAGCAAGTGTGTCCAGAGAGGGTAAATGTACCAGGAATATCTTCACAGACCAGGCAGAATTTGAAGTTGGTGGGATGAACAAGATCTCTCCCAAGTCAGAAATGCTCATAAAGGTAGTCGATAACCAGAGGCCGGAGCGCTTGGAACAAAGATGCACAGGAAATCCAGAGGATTTGGCCTGATCACTTTGTCCCCAAAGCAAGGTGACAATGGAGAGTGCCTTGACCAGATGATGAGGCTCCTAGGCTGTTGTCGGCATTGGTTGTTCTGTAAAGGGTAGAGAGAGGGTTTCACAGCTGTCTGAGGAGGGGAGATCTGTGATTGGTTCTCAGGGTTTTCAAGCCTGCCTCATGTGTCTTCAATGGATGGGATGGTATTGCTGAAGAAAATGAACCAAAAGCTGCCCATCGCCAGTTGTGGAAGATTGGAAATGGCATTCTGTGCTTTGTCTAAAATGCAGGGCATTTGCTTCCAGCAACCATCCCTGTCAGATCTGAGGACTCCTAATCAGCTGCAGTTGCCCCTGAATTATCCCTCTCCAGTCACTGGATGTTGCTTGCTGGCTTCCTGTTACCACCCAGGGGCTCCAAGAAAGCCCATAGTATAGGCATTAATACCCAGACAGAGGCTGTCCCCTCAATAAAAAGCATACGCGATGTAAATTCAGCCTGAAAAGTATTAGGAGAGTACAGAATGAGAAAGAATGTGTTGTACAACCAGGCATGCTCGTTGGAATAAATACTTTTTCTGTTAGCCTCAAGTGATTTTTGTGGCACCACCCTGTGGTCTCCATGACCTGACTGTTTTCAGGCCCCACTAGCTCAGTCAACAGAGTGTAAGACTCTCAAGATGGGTTCACTCATTGCCACGCCTTAGTTCTGTACTACATGGAGGAATTTCGTGATGGTTTGGCATCTACATTGTGTTATTTTTATGAAGCGAACATCCAAAGTGCCAATTGCATGTATAAGGTACATGGCATTTGCCTCTGCTCTTGGAGGATAGCAGATTGGGATGTCAATTTGCTGGAGTAATTTGTGAGCCTTGCCATTTCAAAAATGTATATTTATATAGATGAGTATAATTTGCAGAATTCAGAAGCTGTGCCTTTGCCAAGTACCGTGTGATTCCTGGGGGAGAGAGCAGATTGGAAATTTTAATAGATGGCTCTTCCAGTAGAACGAACTAGCTGCAGACACATCTTAGGCCAGAGTCAGGTAATACCAAGCTTGAAAATTTCAACCCAAGCACAGAGTCTAGAATATAAACTGCATTTAATTGCTTAGGAAATTGGCTGCCTCCAAGAGGAAATCCACTCTCTGCTCCTCAGAACCCTGTAAAGCCAGGCAGGGGGAGCCAAGGAAACTGTCTCCCCTGAAGATGATTTCACTGACACGAGGATATAAAATGCCATCAAGATGGAAGATATAGAAACCTGTCTCAGACGACAGAAAGTGTAAATACAATCTAAAGATGCCTAATTGGACTTTAATCTGTTTCAGTCAAGACTTTATTATGACCTGCAAGGCTTTCCGCATAGTTGCACAGAGTAGGTGTGTTGGGCAAATGAATTCCTTTCTCTCGTCTCCTAGTATTTGAATATGTGGGCATGTTGCATCTTTGGCCATTAGGGCTACTAGGCCTAGCCATAAATGAGAGAAGTGGTTTATGGTCAGCCTGCTGCCAATCAAGGAAGAAATATTTGCTAAGTGTTTTACAAATAAAAACCTGGCTCTGGGTACTGGTTTTAGGTGCCAGAGGAAGAGAAAAACACCATGCAAGCTCCTACCTCATGGAATTTAGGTTTCTTGGGCAATAGAGGAAACGACCATTCATCCTGCTCTTGTTCTTTCCAATAGTGGGTTGTGATAGCATAAATACTATTAGCAGTGATGTGCACCATCATGAGCAGCAACCGCAAGATGCTTTCTCTGCAGAGACAGGCAAACCAGTGAAACCACTAGCGTGAGAGAAGGGGGCATCTTTGGGAACCATAACTGGATGGTAATCCACCAGCTGCTTAGCTCCCCGAAGCCAGAGGAAACACTGAGTTGTCAAACCAGGCATCAGTTTCATTAATACAAATTCTAAACCAGAAAAGCAGCCAGCACCCTGCTGATTAAATAGACATTTTTGGGAGACAATTCAGCTTAATGAAGACTGACTGGGAAGTAACTGAGCAGGGACCTGAGGTTTACGGCCCGGCTTTGGGAAAGCGAAAAGGGGCTCAATAGCACGATAATTACACTTTATTGGAAACAGTGGCACCAGGCAGATGCAGTAATGAATTCCAGTGTTTCTATCACAGACCAGGCAGCCCTGAAGGGACCTGGGGTCTGGGCCGCACAAGGAAGAGATTGATTCGACCACGAGGAAGCCTTATATCTTCATCCGCTGGAGATTTCTCTGGGCAAGAACATTTTCAAAGCTTTCCAGTCCTTTCTCCCATCCCTCTCTCTCTTTCTCTGTGTGTGTATCGAGTAAACTTCAGACACAATTCTCCAATCAGTGCCCTTGGGATCCCCTCATGTGTCACTGAGAACTGAGTCCCCCTGTGGTTGTGCTCATATGGACATAGAATACAGCTAGTGTCAGTAGGCCAGAGCGGAAGTGGTGCTGGCATTCTGTAGATGGTGGTCAATATTTATGGCTCTAGGAAAGTAAAAATCGATAATTCTGTGAGCCAAGTGGACATTCCATTAGCTAACACCAGGAAAATATGATGCGATACACAGGGAGCCTCCTGGAGAAGCACCTTCTGGGCGTGATCGACCTCCATAGAGGCACGAGGGGCCATTTCATTTAGAAACATTTTGCTTGGCCCCGCAGTGGAAATAATCAGTACGCTTTCATTTTGCCCTTTTAATTTTCCCATTTTATAAATACTGAATAATTGAGGAGATTGCGTGTTGGGGCAGAGGGGAGCATTAACCACTTAAGTAGCCTTTATGAGCTATTCTGGTTAACCGATGTACAGACAGTTAAGCAGTTAGAAAACACATACTTCTCTGGGCCAAATTCTCCTTTGAACTAATTTTCACATCTTACCATGTCTTCATTAATGAATGAGTTAAGCAGAACCATTGGAACATGCCCAGTTTGTATATGCACGATGATCATGATTTCTCTGCCACAGATTCTTTAACAGCCCCAAAAGTGCAACTTCTTGGAGGAATGGCTGACACCTTCCTAACAGCCTGCAGAAGGCGGTAACACTGGGCAAATCTTAATCAGTCTGGTAGGTGGCTGATGATGGGGGACAGGCACCGCGAGTGTTGGGTAGTTTTCTTCTCCTTTGTGTGCCAAGGGAGATCCAGCACCAGGCAGGCTGTGAGCATGGGGTTAGAAACTGAGGCAGGCTGTTGTGTGTTGATTGATGGCTGGGTCTATAAAAGGATAATAGGAAAGGGTCCGTGATTGAACAGAAAGGTGGAAAACATTAAAATGATATTCCACAACACTGGATTTTTTTGTTGCTGTTTTTGTTTGCTTGTTTGTTTTCTCAAAGAAATAGACACATACTGATTTCTGGCTATGTCAGTAGCTGGAAATGCCTCACGAAATTTGCTTTACAAACATTTCAACTTCTACAGAACAAAAACCCCTCACATTGCTGTAGAGAAAAATTATTTGCCTTATTCATTTCCATAATTTATGTTCTCCCCCTCCAGAGCTGTAAAATAGCCTAGTCAGACAAGCGAAAGTACACACCCCAATGAAGGCGAAAGTGGGGTGTGGTGTGCTAATCCTCACCCAATATCTCTCCGAGTGATCCACAGTGATGATCTCTCTGCCATTTCCAGCTCTTGGATGACCTTTCTCTTTCCTGGTTGGCAGCAACAATTCTTCTTTCGTTGAAAGTGGGGATTTAGAGGCAAACACTCACAAAGCTCATAAAAACCACATCAGATCCTCTCAAAACTCACTTAAATTTTAGTTACTACTTTCCATTTCAAGTTTGTATTATCTCTTAACTTAGATTAGCATCTATCCATTTTACCTGGCTTTCCCTGAATCTTTACTTGCGGTGCATCTGAGACATCTAACATAAGGGGTAAAATGCAGTCACGATTGGCGCAGAAGAGGGGAGTTCCTGAGAAAAGCTAGGTTTGCATTTTTAACAAGCTCTCAAAGATACTTTGACTTGTGGACTTTGAAGAGCAGATTTTACCCTGCTGGCAATTTTAATGCCTACTGTGTAGCAGGTGTTTGCCAAACGTAAAGAAGATGCCGCACAAGATCTGAAATAACCCCAAGCAAAAGAAGGTGGCACGGATTCAGTTGGTGACACTGAAAGACAAAGAGGAGCGGCACACTGCTATCGCCGCCCTCAAATTGAACATGCCTTCAAACATGTTATTTAATCAACTGAAATCCAGCTAGACATTTGGCTGCCACCAGTACTTTCTGCTTGTCCTAGAGCGTCCGACATCACTCCCAACTTTCACCCCCAGTGCTCATGACCTCAGAGGCCTGTTTCTGTCCTGAGAACATTTACTTTTTCTAGTGAACAATGACATACGTGAAAATCCCCCTTAACACAAAATTAAACCTCTCTAGTATCAACTGTTAAACTGTCTCTGCCTTTCACTCGGTGGCTTTGGGTCTTGTCTAGTATTAACCAGTACATATCTTTGAGAAATCGATCAACTGTGAACTGGAAACAGAAAGCAGAAAGCGACCAGAGGGTTGCAGTGGTCTGGTAAGTTTCGTTAGGACAGCAGCTCCTCAAGCTGGAGGTGAAGCGTAGGTGACCATAACTGCGCAGGGTGGCGATATCAGTGGAGTTCATAGGGAATGGCAGAACCACAGCAGAGGCCCTCAGTCCGTGCCTAGGTGGCAGGGAAATCTCCCTTATGAAGGTGACATAAGGGGAATCTTGAAGGAGTAAGAGCCGGGCAGGGGATGGAGAATTCGAGAGGCACCAGGACAAAAGCACAGAGCCGCGTCCACGGTGCCTATCAGACTAGGCTTGGCAAGGAACTGTATTCTAGAAACCCCAGCTGGGGAGGGAGGCCGACAACCGCATTTCCGGTAGTGCGGGCAGAGGGGCGTGATGTGGACACACTGAATAATCTGGGATGGGCAAATGGTCCACACCCCTCCTCCAGACAGCCGCTTGTTCCCAACGTGGTGCTGCGGAAAGGCACACGTGACCTATTCTAACTTCTAAACGTCATTCTGCTCAGAGCTGTGCCTCAGCTTGGGCATGGAGAGCGCTCGGAAGTTTCCAAAGTGCGCCTTCAATGTGATTTTTATGGGCAGCGTTAATTTCCTTCCACATGAATAGCTTTAATAATGCGGCCATCTAAATCCTGTTTAAATTAGTTTATATTGTTTTCTGCTTTCTCGGTGATCTTTCTACTGAATGCGAAATTGAATTTACAGTTGTGAATTGAAAACGACTGTCCTCAATATGCTCCAGTAGCCACCCAGCAGGGGTGGCTGAGTCGGTGCTAATAAGTATAAATTAAAGTCATTTCTAATGTGGTAACAAATGTTGACTGGCATTTCTAAGCGTGCCCCCACTAACGTGTTTTAAATTTAATGTGAATGCTAACACATCAATCATTGCTAACCTGCCAGCTTCAAAGGCAAACTTGGATGAACTTCGGAGTTTTCAGAACTTTATACTTCTCTTAAATTAGCAGGATTCTGCCTACTAATGCTGGCTAACTGGTGAGAGAGCCTCTTGGCTGCCTACAGTTTCAGTGCTGGGTTTTCTGTTGCCTAGCCCTGGCGATGGTAGTTTTCCCTCTGAAAACTATGCATTTGCTGCTCCTTGCAACTTAAGATCAACTTGTGTGTCAGTCATAAGTGTGAGGGCCATTGAGACCTGGTTTTCACACTGCGCAAGCTTGTGATTTCTACCACTTAAATGTGTTTTCTGGCAGAAGTTTCTATACTTAAGATGTAATAACCAGGAGGGAGATTTGAGGGAAAGACCCATGTACCAGGAGAAGAAAACTGAGCCAAATGGGCAGCCCTGCTCCTTGTTGCCTTTTCTTTATGAGCGAAATATATATATATAGCAGCAGTAAAGGATTCTCCCTTTTCTTGAACTTGTGTAGAGGCTTAAGTCACAGCAAGGGTAAAAATATAGCACTTGGAGTCAGTGTTCTTTTCTGTGATTTTTTTTTACGGGGAAAAAGGATTTCTTATAAGCATCGGATTTATTCCTGCCGTCTGTCCCAAGGTCCATTCTCCTAACATCTATTGGCAGGGAGAGAGGGGGAGAGTGTGGAGGGAGGCAGGATTTATTCTGGCTCTAAGAGTCGCAGTGGGCCTCTCAAAAACATAATGCTAAATTATGGGCCTCTCCATGGGCCGAGTGTAATGTTAAGTCGTGTGATGGATTTTATCTTACACAAGCCACTTCGGCCCATGAAATGAGATAAGAAACCACTGCAGCTGGAGTTGAACTTGCCTGAAACCCCAGAGTTGACACAATTGCGTGAGTCAGCATGGGTATTGCTCTATTGCTCAAGAATCAAAGGTTACAAAGAAACTGTAGTCTCCTTGTGAGTGTGCCTCTCTCTGCTGGTTACCTACCCCCCACCCGTTCAAGGGTGAGCACAGGTTTGATCCAATGGTGGGGCTGGGGGAGGGCTTTGATCCCTAAGCCCAGGAGGAAATACTGTATTGTGACTTGTCCTATGTTAGCAAGAGCAGCTTGGAGTCTGGAGAAGGAAGACCAGGCCCCTCCACCGGATCCTAAGCAAGGGGAGGCCTGCCCCAATGTGCCAAGCATGGCCCTGGGCAAGAACCTAAAGAAATGGCACCTGGCTAGGGAGGAGATCTCAGAAAAAGAGGACTGGAGATGGCTTAGGCAGCATCCTGTAGGATTTACGAAGCAATCCACAACTAGCATACTAATAACGGGGCAGTGATTGATTTTTCTTTTAATCATGCTAAACAAAAGTAAAATTGCCTTCCAAGTCCCCTTCTGTCCACCCGGAGTATGGGCATGTTTATAAACCTAAACAATACAGGAGGGTGCTCTGAAAGACAGGGCCCCCCCGGGGGGGGATGGGGACGAGGAAGTGGGTAAGTACCCAGACTGTGAGGGTACTCATTCTGCTCCTGATCTTGAGAATGAAATGTCTGAGAGTGCTAACCTTCCTCGGTAAACAAGGGTACTTCGCTATCACGTTGCTTAGAAGCAGAAACANCCCGTGTTGCTTAGAAAGTCCGTGCAGAGCCTTTAGCAGTGGTCACATCGATTGATGTTGTAGTGGCTGGCATACAACTTCCAGTTGCAATTGACTTAATCACCCTCACACCTGCCTTCCTCCACCTCCCAGCTGTACAGCCATTCCCAAACAAGCAAGAAAGCCTATTGGCTGTCTTTGAAATTAGCTTTATCATTGATTTACATATGCGACCTCCTTCCCTGCCTCCTCTCCTCCACCCTGAGGCTCAAACCAAGTCCATCCTAGATTTCCAATGCCACCCTTAACAAAGGCTAACCAGCGCAGGGAACACACTCTCTTGTGTAGAAAACTATGAAATATTCTATTTTTTCATTGTAATGGAATCTATTATATTAAACTAGAAATGAAATTACTTTGGAATTTCAGTAGATCAAAAAATGACGTTATTTCTCTTGCCTGCTTTGGGTACAGTATCCGGTAGTACACAAAGGTTGTAAGTGAGTTTTCCTGTTATCCACACATTGATACTAACCTAGCTATCTGTATAAAAAGCAAAAAATAATATCCCATCATATAGCATTTCTGATAAAGAAATAGGGTAAAGGCCTGACAGTTTTTTTGAGTCCACCTTAAGAAAGCATAATGTAGGTTTGATATGAGAATGGGGTGGTAAATTATAGCTAAGGGTGCCCAGGACAGCCATGTTCACAGAGAGGCAGCTGAGTGAGCAGTGCTAGGTGGCTCTGGAACCAGAGGAATAAGGGGAAAAGATAAGCCATGGAATTGGCAGAGCTTTCCCAAGGAAAGCTAACTTGCCGAGGTCGGAGCAAGTGCTGCCCAGGGAGGCCTCACGTGCTTTGAGAAGAACACGTGATAAAATGGCCCTTTCTTGCCTTCGCCCTCCATTCCAGACGACAGCAAGTTCTCGGAGGCCATCACGGTGCTGCTGTCCTGGATAGAACGCGGGGAGGTGAACCGGCGCTCTGCAAACCAGTTCTACTCCATGGTGCAGTCGGCCAACAGCCACGTGCGAAGGCTCATGAACGAAAAAGCCACCCACGAACAGGAAATGGAGGAAGCCAAGGAGAATTTTAAAAATGCCTTAAGCGGGATCCTCATTCAATGTAAGTAAAACCTG
>LOEQ01005475.1:16074-26265 GCA_001685075.1 Bramus lutescens | reverse complement strand
GAGAGAGAAAGAGAGAGACTGAACTGTGCTCTGGAGCAGCTAGCCACAGAGGTTTAGTGCCTGACAGAACAAGAGGTGTCTGCTGTAGAAAGTGGGCGGGCTCAATTGGTAGCTGCATGCCAGGACCCATGCTCCCCAAGGCAGGGACAGAATTGAGTAGAAGAAGCCTAGGCTAGGACAAGCTGCTTTCTCATGTCCTGACAGCCTCAGACATCTCCTAAGAGCAGTAGCATCTGTTTAGAAAGGACCCCGGAACCAAAAACAAGCCCTCGCTTTTCAGCCTCGGTCATGTGTCTTCCGGGAATCTAGGGCTGACAATGGAATAGTTTTGCTTTGTTTTTATACACTGTGCAAATCTTACCAACGGACTTCAAATAAATGTTGACTTGGGGTCAGACTTCTTTAAAAAAATATAAAAAACATTTCTCCTGAAAATTGATTTACCTGTTAAATACTTGGAAACAGAAGCTATTAAATGGACCCTGTAGATGAGGAGCCCTTTCTGATGGAAGCCCTCCTGCTGCCCAGACAAGCCCTATATATCTGGGTTATACATTCTTGATCTTACTGTAAATTTATGCCCTTACTGTTCTGCGGAACCCAGCAATACCACAGTTGACTCCTGACTTTCCTCATAATGAGCAAACTTTCCGTAATCAACTACTTCCGGTAAAATCGCCCTGTGTTTTTGAGATCACCTGTGTCGAGGTGATCATCTAAGGGTCTCCCCAGGATTCCACTGCTTTGCTGCCCTTCCTTAAAAACTCAGTGGAGCCCTGGTTAGGGTCTGACACCTATGATCTGCCTGGAGCCAGGAAGGCTCCCTCGATGGGATGGATGGCTTCCTCTATTCCACCCCCAGGTGCATGTACAAAACGCACAGGGGCTCTACAAGGCTGAGTGTGAGACCTTCTGGACCCTGCAGAAGGCTTGGGCTACTGGCTACCTACCAGGCAGAAGAAGGGAGTGAGGATCTCTAAATCTAAAGTCTGAAAGGTAGAGCAAAGGAAGGCTTGACTGTGAAGTATTCAGACAATGGGGATGGGGGCAACTCAGCCTCACCTCTTGCATACAGCCCACAGTACCCCAATATTCTTCGGCTCCCTGTGCCTGGGGGCATCTCGCTGTGTTAAGGCTCACTGAGACTCCCCAGTTTCCTTAGTGGGCTTGAAGGATACGGAGGGAATATTTATGTAATAAGATGCGAAGTTGCTATGGCAAATACTATAGCAACCTAACACCTCCTGGAGCCAGGCAGGGGCCTGTAACAGCAGTCTAAATTTACATTTACTGGAGTGTCATTTTATCAACACTCTTAGCATCTCGTCCTGACAGGATGTTAAAAGATGTTTTTCGGCTCGAGTTGGAGCAAAATTAGCGCAATGTTGTTGGAGTTTAAGTATAGTCTTCACGACTTCTGGAAAAAGCTACCAGACTAATTCTGGAAGGGGTTAGATGGCAGGCGCCAGGTAAATTTGTAGGTGTCTCTTGTTTTGCTAAGCATGGGGCTCCATCGCCTTGCCTTAACTACTGTTTTCCGCCTTACAGAGGCATGCCCAACCATGAAAAGGGAACTTCTTCTCAACGTTGCTGTGTGCTGTCAAGGGCTTGCTCGCCTGTGATTTCAGTGGATGCTCACAGAAGATATTTTCAGTGTGTTAGCTCACTGCCCTCCTCTTGAAAAGCAGCTAGCATGGTTTCAGAGCAAACCTACTTGTCATATAAAAACAAAATACAGCCTCTGAAGGAAGTCAGTGGCTAAGGATGGTGAATATAGCAGAAAATATGGCTGTTACAGTGCTGGAGGAAAAGTTTGGATTTCTCATCTTTTGCCCTTCTGTGTAGCGGAACTATCTATTTCAATATATTTTGTAAAGCTCAATAGAGATAACTTTACATTATTTGGTTTTAGACAGGCCTGCTTATACAACACATTTTTAAAAAGCCTTCTGCTATGTTAATGACGTAAATAAATGCAGAGCAAGACTGTGTTCTTATTGGCTTGTGGCTCTTTCTCACAAATCACTGGGAAGTGAGGCTACCATGAGTGCACACCTGAGGTTCTCGAGGCCTAGTTACAGAGACAGCCCTCCAAGACCATGTTTCAGATCCATTAAACGTGAGCATGGCTGAGAAGCCCTAGATATGGAGGCCAGTTACTAATGAAAAGTTCTTACCCATTGATTTTCTTCTATGTCTCTCTGTCTCAAGTTTTAAAGTATGCCTCCAAGGCTGTCAAAGTGGGACACTGGCCAAGAGAATCAATATCAAACCATATTAAAACATAGCTGTTGCTAACATCTTAGCACCGTGATATACTGCCGATGGGCATTGATGTCCTTATCCTCATGTTTTTATATCTCATTGTTCATCTAAGCACACTTGGTGGTGTCAAGCTATTAGACCCTGGCCAGACATCATCTTGATCAGGTAGCCACACACTAATGGAAAAGGAGACCCTGGCCAGACATCATCCTGATCCGGTAGTCACACACTAACAGAAAAGGAACCTGAAAAAAAAGTCATTGTTCCCTCTTTTATTTTCAGAAATTCCACTTTCCATTGCGTGTTTATCTTGTAATTAGAAGTCCTGGGAATTGATGCTTAAAGCAGCCTGCGAGTTGTTATCATATTATGCTTTCCTGTGGCTTCCAGATGCTTCTCTTGTGCTGATTGAGTAGTTTTGATACTTGGAACAGACACTGTGTTCAGAACTGGGACATCCTGGTTTCAGGACACAATGTGTAAAATCTCCTGAGAAGTTTTTAAAGAAGAAATTTTTTTATTTAAACTTCAACCACTAGCAGAGGAGCAGAGAGATTCTTCTCTGGGGCCACAGTTGCTGACATGTTAACTGCATTGCTTCAGACTGGACAATGCGTGTTCCATGGTGAGTCCTTTCTGATTCTACAGCTTCTCGGTTCACACTTGGGGCATGTGGCCATCGCATGTTGAAGCGGCTATATACATTTTCATTTCCCAGCATTATTTTCGAAACATTTAAATATCTCACTGTACTATTAGGTACACACTGCAGTAGAGTGTTGTTTAGTGATACATCTAATCAGATTTGGAAAAAGAATCATGTTTTAGAGATTTTTAAATGGCACAATCAAAGGTTCTCGGTGTGGTTGCTAAGTGATAAAAGCATTTACGAAGTTACATATGTGACTAATCCCAAATGTGTGCTTACATAAGTGTACATGCAAGATTTATATGTTAGGAGGAGAGCTATAAGGAAATGAGTAAAAATATTTAGAATGTGTATCTGTAAAAGATAATAATTTGATTTTTTATTATAAATGATTTTATTTTTCCTTCTTTGTGTATTTCCAAAATGCCTACAGTTGTAGAGGTGTGTGTGTTATCTTAATAATACCATGAGGAATATTAAGTTTAAAATTCTGTACCAAGAAAATTTAGGTGGACATCAAACTCACATCTGGATGGGCGTGAGGGATAGCTTGCAGAAAAGGGTATGTAGAACAGCTGCGGATGATGAGAAAAAAGGTTCCAAGTTCTCTTAAAATAAACAAAACAAAACAACTGGCTGTGAATAATATAGTCACTATGAAAAGGTGAAAACGATAAAAGATGATGGACAACATACTCATTTCAACAGTCCCAACGTCCAAGACCCCCTCTCCACTAACACTTGTTCACACAGACACCAAACCTGTAGCAAAAATGAATCCTGCAGTAGTAAGTCAACTGGGTGCTGACAGTGTAAGGAACCTTAGGATGTTAGCTGAACAGGTCCCGCAAGTGTTTCATAGTAAAGTTGCACCCAGGAAACTGCTTTTAAGTCAACTCCAACAAAAATAAATATTCAGGAAACTTGCACAGTCTGTCTTCTGGTTGAAAGATATTTTCTTAAAGAGCACCTGCTATATGGGTATAGACAGAAGAAACAGTTTGGAGAAATGTCGGGAGTGGATGAACCATGCACACAGTTGCAGCCAGTGTCCTCTGTTACCCAACTCTCCAAAGTGATAAAGAGAAAAATAAGGATCCTTCTCGCTGAACATGACCACACAATAATGATTGATCTAAGCTGCACTGTCAGCCCTTTGACTTCCCATCGTATTCCCTATTTTCTTTGCACCCCCAGGGCCTGCAAGAGCCCACAAGACTATCAGTGTATTGACTCAACATCTAATTTCAGGACTTATTGAAGTGCCTCTCCCTGCTTCCCTGTTCCCAGGGCTTTTCTTTATGATATGCCTCTAAATACATCTTTGAAATAGAAGTCTAAGGGAGAACATACAGGACAATATCAATCTCACCACACTTCACACACACAGAGAAGGTTGGCTCTGGAAGAGACACTAAAAGCAATATGTTTTCTTTCCTCAATATTCTGAATTCAATAAGAACCAAAACTGAGGTTTTGTACCCCCAGTAATAAGTGGTGGAATTGATTAATAAATATAAAAAGTCAATAGTGGACCTTGTTGAGTTATTGTAATTATAAGTTGTAAAGCTCAATCTGTATTATATTTGGCCAGTCTTTTGGGAACAGAATGAGAACTTTCATTCTTCTCTTAGTGACTTACCAATCAGTTTCTATTTTTATCTTCATAACAGATTCTTCTAGTACAGTCAGTTTGTGTAATTCCTAAAACCATCCCTTTCCCTGGCCTTAGCTCTTGGCCGCTGTGATTATCGGAAGCATTGTCACA
Organism: Bramus lutescens; assembly: GCA_001685075.1. Classification (NCBI taxonomy): domain Eukaryota; kingdom Metazoa; phylum Chordata; class Mammalia; order Rodentia; family Cricetidae; genus Bramus; species Bramus lutescens. Next base: position 21,583 of record LOEQ01005475.1, on the reverse strand, counting down.
ATACAGAGCAGTGACAAAATTGAACAACATCCACTGGATCATTACAGCGTGTCTGAGACCATGGCTTTTGGCTGGAAGTGCCAGATTAAAGCGGAAATTACTAAAGTCGTGTAAGACTAATTAAGACTTGGTCCCTGAAGTGGAAGCATTGCTCATACATTCTAGGAAGTCCTCACAGCCCGTTACATCCTCCTTTGCCTAGGATAGCCTTTGCCAAGGATAGCCTTCATTTGCTATGCACTCAGTTACTGCCTGAAGCCAACAGGGAACAACCCTTGCTATAAAGAATGGTGAGAGATGAGAGACTCTGAAAACTGACAGTTCATCTCAGCTCTGTGAGCCTGAGAGAAACTTTTGTGTACTTTAAGCCAACAGGGTGAGCACGTCTGAGGTGTGAGAGTCTCTCGCCCCGTGCCCCACATAGGGCCCTTTTCCCTGCAGAATTCCCAGCATTGCACATGGTAGTCAGATGAAGGATCTTTGGATAGACAAGAAGCTACGGCTAGGAAGAACTTATTTCTCATCACTTGGGGGATATTTTTGTTCTTCATTTGGAGCCAAACATGAAAACAAAGACTATAATTTCCCTATACTTCACAATATTTTCACATTTTTCAGATAAGGACCCTGAGATATTTGTCCCAACTCTGAGACTTAGTATCAAGCTTCAAAGTCCCCTCCCCCAACTCTGTGTCTGTTTGTGTGGGCATGTGGGAGGCCAGAGGACAACCTTGGCCATTGTTATGCAGGCACCTTTTAGGTTCGCTGGCCCCCCATCTGCTCACCTGCTGGCCTAAAACTCACCCAGTAGGCTGGGCTGGTTGGCCAGCCTGTGAGGTCCAAGGATCCAGCTGTTTCTCTCTCCCACAGGGCAGGAGTCACAGTATGTGCTGTGATACCTGGTTTCCTTTCTTTAATGTAGGTTCCGGGAGATCCAACTCAGAACCTACGGCTTACCAGGCAAGCACTTTGCTGACTGAAGTTCATCCTGTCCCACACCTTGTCTTTCTCAAATCTACTGATGCCTCCCTCCTTCATGAAGCCCGTGTCCACTGGGCTCCAGTATTGATAGGAACTGGAGGTACAGAGAAGTTTGCAATTTCTCTCACAGCCACTGCTCCTTAGAGACACTAGGTGGTCCCCCAGGCTACTTTCCCTCTTCCCTGTGGAATTGGGCTTTCCTTGTTGTGTATCAGAGACTTGTGTATAACTCTTTAGGGCAGAAAGAATGAGACACCCTTTCGGGGTATTAAATCATGAGGAAATAAGGATAGGTAAAGGACAAAGCTCAGAGAAAGAATGGTATCATTTGAAATGAGAACAAGGTTGAAATTACTGCAGATGAAAAATATCTTTATTTTATTTTATTATTATTTTGTTAGTAAAAGTTGTTAGGTCCTATTGGGAGGCCGCTCATTCATTTCCGGGCCACCCAGGCTTCTGAAATAATCATACAGAAACTATATTATTTAAATTGCTGCTTGACCAATCACTTAAGCATATTTCTAGCTAGCTCTTACATCTAGAATTAACCCATTTCCATTATTTTATATTTTATGAGGTTCGTGGCCTACTGGCACGGTTCCAATACTTCTGTCCCCGGTAGAGGCTACATGGCGTCTCTCTTGACTCTGCCTTCTTTCTCTCAGCATTCAGTTTAGTCCCCCCCACCAAGCTCTATTTTTGCCCTATCACAGGCCAAGCCAGCTTCTTTATTCATTAACCAATAAAAGCAACACATACACAGAAGGACTTCCGACCCCAAGGTCCTGGGTATTTTTTAATCGAAATTCACATTTTAACTAGACTTTTTTTCCAACCCCTACTATGTAACATTTAGGCTCCTAAAGAATATTATAACTGATGCCAGATCATCAGCCCTGTGTTAACAAAATGCTTTATAGAAAGCTCTCCACAGCACTTTTTCTCTGGAGTTCAATAAGAAGTAACAAGAGAACTGCCTCCTCCAAGGAATTCTTTTAACCTTTCAGAAACAAAATATTTCATGCTAATTTCTGGTTAATTAGAAGGAAGTCATTTTTAAAAAAAATCATTGATGATGGGCTTGAAGCCTGTTCCATCCCTCACCCCTTTAATTTAATCAAGGTCACCTAATAAACTTGCCCAAAACTCTATTTCTCAATTAGAAAAAAGGTAGTGCCATTTAAGAGCATTCAGTGTGTGATTAATAGCCCTGAACTGGGGATTCAGCCCATGTGGGGCCTTTGTGAGGAGCCACTGGTGAGAATAAAGCATCGGTATCTGAAAAATCATACTCGTCAGAAACTCAAAACAAATCACCTTAATGTGGTGTGGGAGAATTGTCTGTATTCTGTCAATCATGTATTTTAATAAAAAGCTGATTGGCCAGGCAGGAAGTATAGGCGGGTCAATCAGACAGGAAGTAGAGGTGGGGCGATGAGACCAGGAGAATGCTGTAAAGGAGGAAACCCATTCCTCCAGTCCAGCCCAGACCACTGAAGAGGCAACATGTGACCTGCCTGGCTGAGAAAGGTACTGAGCTGTNCTGTGTGATTTTCTTTGGGGCTTGCTGACTGTGGGGTACTGGGCGGGACAGAAATTTCAACAAGCCGGCCCTCATGCTACCTACATTAATGAGCAAAGCAAAAACCTGGCTGAGTGAAGATGTGAGGAAGGTTATCCTTACCAATATGGAAAAGGTCCTAATGTCTGAATTTCTCTCCCCATTGGAGGGGATTGGAAACTGCTATAATTTAGCCATGCAGACAGTTTATAAAACGCATGCTACCTTTTCCTGCCCAAGGGCTCAGAAAAGATGGACTCTAAGTTGCCCAAATGAGGCTTCTGGAGAACTCCAGTGTAGAAATAAGTCTGTTGTTAGAAGAGCGGAACCAGAGGCATCTGTGTGGATGAAATGCCCGGCATTCTGAGATGCTGCCCTGGGCCTCCTCCTGAGCTGGAGGATGGCCAGCCGCCTCCTGGAGCTGTTTTGAAGAGAACGTTATTCAGGTGTGAAAACAGTAGAACAGTTGAGAAAGGAACCTGCGGGACTGAGCACTGACCTCCCCAGTGAAGTGCTGCCCAGCGTGGAGAAATAACTGAGCCAGACCAAGCCAGACTCCTAGACACAGCTTAGTGTTTCTGGGACAGCTTGCCAAATGGTGTCCCCTCTCCAGCCACCAGCTTTCTTAAAGGCAGCATGCGCTCATGCTTAGTCTCCTTAATAAGATTATGGGGAAGAATTGATGAAAGGATTTATGGCAAGTTGAAAATACCTTGCTCTGCAGTGGAGAGCAACAGTGGAAGGTATACACAGATGGTATGAGTGAGCGTCCCGTTCTGAGCTACTCATAAGGATCACCTGGGGACCTGCAACAGGTACCAGTACCCTGGGATAATGCCCAGTCATCTGTTACCAAAACACTCCCCAGGTGATTCTGAGGTACAGAAGGCGAGAGATCCTACAAGGGTTGATGCTTCTCCATGGTAGGAGGGAAAGAAAGAACAGACAAGGTAACAATATGATAGAGACTAAAACCAAGGACAAAGGTCAACATGTGTGATGGACAGGAAGTGACTGGGCTAAAGGAAAGAGGATGGAAAGGAAGTGGTGTTATTCTAGCTTGCAAGGCCCTGGTGAAGAAATTGCCTGCAGACGGCACATTCAGAGTAGACACTGATTAGTGTAGGAAGGGCCTCTTGAAGACGGAAGTGGGACAGGCTGGCCCGGAAAGACCTGGTCTAGCCAGGGCCAGAGTTCCTGCTGCCTTCATGCTGCTCTAGAACAGCCAAGACCATTCCCCTGTGTTGGTGGTCAGAGAGGAAGAAGGCGTGCCAGGCAGTTTCTGGGGAGTCTTGTCTTTGTAGCCTGTGACCGACCCGGAAAGAGCTTGCCTACCTGAGGGACCTCTTCTCCTGTGGCAGAAGCCAGGCCAGAGGCTGAGGTTCAAGGGTGATTAGTTCTAAAAATTCAATCTGACCTCTGTGAGAACCACGAGGCAGCCACGGTGGGAAAGATAGCGGCTAAGAAGAGTATTACAGGACAGCATGTGGGGATCAGAAGGATGGAGGCAGCCTGGAGAATTCGTGGAAGTGCCCAGCCACAGTCTCAGGGGAAGCAGTAAGCAGCATCCAGAGTAGAAGAGGAAAGGGGTAAAGGAAATGTAGGAGCATTTCAGACTGCAGAGATGCCTAGAAGGCCATGCCCTGGGACTAAAGCTGGGACAAGGCTCTTTCCCTGACAGAGACGCCTTTAGGAGGGACTAAAAGAGATTAGGTGCGGAAACCTAGTGAAAGACTGGCAGAGCCATCTGTAGGTCACATTAGGGTCTGCTCCTCCTACCCTGCTACACCGGTGACAGACAGCTCCCCGCAGAGGAGGAGAGTGAGAGGCGGCTCCGAAGCAAGTTGAGGTGAGATTGCATATGGAGAGTGGAGTTCCCTTCTCAAAGCATGGGTGCAGCTGGATTGGGTTGAGTCAGAGAGATCAGGTTCAGAAAGTGGAGCTTAAGAAAAGGCACTGAGGGCTGGTGGGCTGCCCAGGGCAGGATGTGTGTGCTCCTCAGGAAATGGTATCAACATCATCATTATTATTACTATATTATCATCATCATCATCATCATTTACGTGTGTGTGTAACACATGCATCAGGAAAAGAAAAATATGCCTTTTAGGGGGGAAAAGTCATGAGGAACATTCAGTGACCATCTGCCAAGGGAGGCTGCTGTGGGTTGGAGGAGTGACCGCTTCTATCCATGCCCAGCAGACTGTGAGGAAAGCCTGTCTCTTTTTCTATGGCCTTGCTCATCTATCTGCCTAGGCCAGTGATCTCAACCTTCCTAATGCTGTGATCACTTAATATGGTTCCTCATGCTGTGGTGACCCCCCACACCAGAAAATTATCTTCATTGCTACTTCATAACTGTAATTTTGCCACCGTTTTGGATTGTAATGTAAATATTTTTGGAGATAGAGGTTTGTCAAGGAGGTCACAACCCACAAGCTGAAAGCCTCTGGCCATGGCACCTCCTAGAAGCCACTGAGTCCTTAAGTTTCTACTCTGAACTATCTTCTCCGGCGTCACTTCCGCTTCCTCCCCAATGCTCTCAAGCAACAACCTCCCTCCCCCCAACACACACACTCTGGCCACCACCTACTGTGGAAAGAGCCAAGCTCACTAACTTCTCCTCAGGCTCTCCTTCATGCTAGCCTGTGAGGTAAGATGGATTAGGGTGAGAGCCCCATGCCCTTGGCCAACCCTGTCTCGGCTTAGCCCAGAGTGGCGCTCAGCTGGGTTTGCCGTTGTCACCCCCTTCTCTTGCCCTGAGGACTCCAAAGTTTGCTCCGACCTGACAACACATCGGTCAGCATTGGTGACAGCAGACTTTGCCTGCTGTTGGAAGTCAGCATGGCCTATTCCTTTTAGCTTATTTTCCTCTGAGGAAAAAAGGGTAAGTGAGGTAGTGGAGGGTAACTGTGTAATTGGAAGAGTGGTAAAAGCTGATACAAGCCTAGCTGCAAGAGTGTC
>LOEQ01005475.1:0-10766 GCA_001685075.1 Bramus lutescens | reverse complement strand
TCACAGAGATCCTCCTGTCTCTGCCTCCCAAGTGCTGGGATTAAAGGCATGTGCAACCACCACCTGGCTTTGAATTTCAATAGACTTGTGAAAAGTGATATGTTCTGTGTTCTCTTTTGTGAACTAAGGTGCTGAGATAGACTTGGGCATAAAGAAATATGCAGTAAATGCTTGTTGACTAATTGATCCCTAATGGCTTTATACTGGGAGTTTCCTGGTTAATTGCATGTTCTGTTTGATTAGTATTTCAGTGTGAACTATATATAGATTATTGTTTTTTGCTAAGTAGAATACTGTATAACACTTAACTGTAAAGCTATTATTAATATGGTTTGATGTTTGCTCTTTGGGGAGAGAATTCGCTGGGCCCTCTGGTGTTGCCTGAGTAAAACCCTGTGTTTATCAACGGTGCCATGAAGCCTACAGGTAGCTAGTTGACCTCATTCTGGCCCTAGGTCATGGCAAATGGCAGGTGGAACATGGATCTGAACTCAGGGGGCTCTATACCTTTATGTACCATAAGTCAAATTCATGGAGGCACTTCTAGCAGCAAGCCTTGCAAGTGTTATTTTACTATTCTCTTCCTGTCCAAAGTAAACCATGGCTTTTCCATAAGGGGAGAGAAAGAGTAGGCCGCTGCATGGAGAGTATGTGGGAGACACTGTTTCTGAACAGTTGTTAAGGGTTGAACTCATGAACCGACGGAGCAGTGTCAGTTGGAGCAAGGCTGAATGACTAGAGGCCGAGTTTGCAGTCTGTCTCAGTTACTCTGACCAAAACAGTGATGGATTTCTCTGTGTCTCAAATGGCCATCACCTGCTGAAATAGGACTCAGTAGACTCCCATCTGGGCCTGATGGGGTGACTCAGCTGGGGCTAGTTTATATAAAGAAACCCCTGATCCAGGGCCCTTATCAGTGGGAGTGCCCATCAAGCTGTTGTTATATTGCAAATCTCACACAGTGTGAAGATAGAAGCAGGGCAAGAGATTCCAGTCCTCTGTCTTTGCTCACAACACCCTGTCACTCAGTGTTAGATGTTTCTGGAGCCTTGAGGTTTGTAAGACCCTGAGCACACTGCCTTGATTTTTCTGTGAGAAGGAGATGGGAGATTATACAAATTAAATCTGCATCAACATACTGAGACTTTCAGGTTTCAGGGAGAAGCAGAGCAAGCACTCAGCCCTGCAGGGAAAAAAAATTTTTTTTAATCTGTTGGCAAAACAGGTGGAACTAGGTTTCCATTCTGATAGCAGTTAGAGAAAACAATCAGTGCAATTTGTCCCAGCAATAGAGCAAGAAGGAGCATTGTGCAGAGCAGTTCCCCCCTCCCCTGGGAGGCTGCTGCATGCCTCAGCCTGTGAAACCACTGCTTAGTTCAGAGAAAGAAGTAGTTCAAGAGGCCAAGACATCATACAGCCCGAGAGAGGATGGTCACGCAGCAGATATGGCGGTTGCCAAGAATTCTGAGCATCCTCAGCACTGAGCATGGCAGACAGGCTTATGGGAAGGTGTCCAGGGTTGTGGGGAGAGGTCAAGAGGCAGGAGTTTTGAGGAATGAGGCCTGTGCTCTCTGGAGGCATTCATAGATAAGATAGGAAAAATTGAATAGTTTAAACAGATTCTGGGGCTGTTGCTCACAGTGTTTGTTTAGTAGAAGTGCCCGCCCTACAGAATCAATTCCTAAAGTGGTTCACACCAACTATTAAACAAAGAGCCCTGAGGTACAGCAATCAGAGTTTAACTTCTGAGTTGATGTGAATCCCAGTTTAAGCGAGACTTTCCTTCCCACCAAAGGATGCCTCAATCTGGGCAGGAAGGTGACTCTCCCAACTTCTTCTGTTTCTCATTCAGCCCTGACTGCTCAGGCCTATGCCCTCAAAGAGGAGAATGACAGTCTCCGGTGGCAGCTGGATGCCTACAGAAACGAGGTGGAGTTACTGAAGCAAGAGAAAGAGCAGCTCTTCCGAACAGAAGAAAACCTCACCAAGGACCAGCAGCTCCAATTCCTCCAACAAACCATGCAAGGCATGCAGCAGGTACCGACCACGTGATGCTGAGAGGATGGGCCTGGGTGCACTTCCGTGGGGATGAAAGTCAGCCATTGGCTGGAAAGGGTGAAGAGGGGAAAGAATGACCAAAAAAGCTAAGTCCATCACAAAGGAAAGCGCTGAAGGCGGTGAGAAAGTTAGACTCTGGAAAAGCCAGCCAACAAAGTCTGTTGAGAATCACCCTGAGGATAGGAAATAAAGGGCGAGAATTTGAGAGGTTAAAAATAGGTGTGTGTGTGTGTGTGTGTGTGTGTGTGTGTGTGTGTGTCTGTGTGTGTCCATACTATGTGGTCAAATTCTTGTTGACTGTAATAACATGTTCTATTCTTAGAGGAGTTTTAAGTTCAAAGCTTGACAGCTGATCTTTACGAAAGCTATGTGTTTGATTTTTTGTTCGTTTTCATCATCAGTACAAACTATATTCTTTCTATGTCTGGGTTGTTCTTAGGGTCTAGTCTTAGGGTTAAGAATTGATCGTCGAGTCTGGAGAGATGACTCCATCTGTGAAGCGCTTACCAGGCAAACCTGATGACCTGAATTCAATTCCCAAAACCAATGTAGAAAGCCAAGTGTGCTGGCAGGATTACACTTACAGTCCCAGCACGGGGAGGCACAGACAGGTGCAGCCCTGGGGCTTGCTGGCTTCCAAGCCTAGCCTAATTGGCTAGATCCTGTCTCAGAAAACCAAGGTGAATAGTGCCTGAAGAATGATACTAAAAATAGACATCTGGCTGCCACATGCATGAATGTGCATGTGCACATGCACCTGCATACAAGAACAGAAACACATACATACATATGTACACATGCATGAAGTGATTGCCGATTGAATGAATGAGTCCTGAGTTGGGGTCCCATAGCTATGGGAATGAAAAGCTGTGCTTTTGTTGGGGACTTTCAGACCACTGTTGGGCATACTCCATCCAAAGCTCTATGGGCTCTGTAGGATTTGTTGCTGTTGTTAGAAAGGAGGTAGCAGTTGTGGTCTAAGGACCAAAGGAAGAGCAGGTGCCATGGAAAATAGGGAGAGGAAAATTCAAGTAGAGACAGTTAGGGAAACAGAATAAGACAAAAATCACAGATGGATGTATGTCTGAACACATCCGTTGATAATGTTCTCCAGGCATATGGGGTCTTTGAGTTAACTGAAAATAATAGAGCATAAATTATTACCATTACATTTGGGCACCTTTTAATTACTCCTTTAATTATACAAAACCAATCGATGCTTTCTGGGGGTGTGGGGGGAAGGATTGCTTTTGTTCATACAGGAGAAAGTGATTAGGTTAATGGGGAGTTTAACCACAGTGAATGGAGTGCTTGCTGGATTCCCCGCATTCCTACTGGCTACTCTCTCTTAAACCAGGAGCATGAATTGCCTACAAATGTGTTAGGAGTGGCTGCCACATAAGCATGAGACAGACCAGGAACAGTAACTGAGAAGGAAAGATAAAAATAAATAAAGTTTAAAAGGTTAACATGTTGGGAAGTGAGCAATGGCCAGGTCATAGAGACTATGTCTTAAACATCTCTTGTCATTTTAAAGCCATGTTTTTGAGTCCTGGCTCTGAGTCCTAACTAGTTGATGTTCACAGTGTGTGTTAAACTAATCAGTGAGCTTCGGAGGTCAGAGCCAGCCAGGAAAATGTCACTGCGGTCATTGCTCAGGTCCCTGCACTTGGAAAGCGGATAAAACAGCTGCTGCGTGAGGTTCCTGAGGTTGTCCATATGCCCCCACGAGGCGTGGGGGTGGGGCCTGCTAATGTTAATCTGTCCCTTTCCCCGGAGAGTGTGATGGCAGTCTGCAACAGCTGTCACACTTCAGGCAGCAGGCCCTCTTTTCCTCCAGAAAAGATGTCTCTAATTTCTTTAAAAGTAGATAAAACCTTGAGGCTTGCCGCAATGTGCAAGATTGTTCTGCTACATTGGGGAGACACCCGCTGGGGTCTCAGCATTGAAACACACACCATGCATCTTCTGCTCAAAGGGTAATGTCGGGAATCCTTAGTTCTCCAGGGGAACCATTGCTGATATTTTCATTTACACGATTGCTCTGTTGATAGGAAATATACTTTAAGAGGAAGGTCTGTTGTTCGTTCGTGTACTGTGGTTTGAATTCAACATTAAAAATGGCACCTCACCTCCTGAGGGTTACAGGTTCAAGATGCAGGCATCAATAAGGTTGGCTCCTTCCAAGGCTGTGAGAAGACAATTCTTCCAAGTTGCTGGGAAATCGCAGGCTGCCGGGTCTTTCCTTGGTTTGTAAACACATTTCCCTGCCCTCTGCTTTTGTTTTTATATGATGTTCTCCTTGTGTCCAGATTTCTGCTTTTCATAAGAACACAGCCCGTGCCAGGTTAGGAGGCCATCTTCCTCCAGTTTGACTTCACTGTAGCTAACCATGTTTGCAGTGACCCCTTTTCCAAATAAGCTCACATTCTGTGGTTCAGGAAACTAACACTTCCGTATGCAGAGGGGATAGAATGTCTGAAGTATCATTACAAGTGCATGGCAGTCCGTATGTGTTGAGTGGAGGATGGAAGGACCAGGGCTAAGAGGCAAGAACAATGTGGTCCCCGTGGAGCTCTGGGTTGTGTGAGATTCATGGCATCCTAAAGAATAAGGCAGGAAGGGTCAGCACTGCATCAGCATGCCGTGCAGGTGGTGCTTCCCGAGTACAGAGAAGCACTTTGCCCGGCTTTCCAGTGGTTTTCATTGTTATTGGTTGTTAAGCAGGTGCATGGCTACTCAGAGGCAAGCCGTGTTTAAAATGTGCATGCTTTTAAAGGTGCCTATTTCTAGCATGTTCTGTCATGTGGGAATAAGTTACTACATACAGCTAGCTCATCTGAATCTCACCACTAAGAATCCTCACAACTGTAAAAAACACACCGTCAATTTGCCATTGTGACAAATACCTGAGATAAATGTACTTGTAAACATAGGGGGTTTCGCCCATGGATTTAGATGACTCTGTGCATGGTCAATTGGGTGTGTTGTTTCTGGGCCTGTGACTGTGTAAAATGTCACAGAGAAGAGGGTGTGAGGAAACAGAACTGACCATCTCTAGGCAGCCAGGAAGCAAAGGAGAAAATAGGGAGTTGGGCTACCAATCTCCCCAATTCAAGGGCACATCTCAATGACCCAAATTCCTTCTAGCAGGCCCCACTTAAAGATGGACATTCTGACATCAGACCCTTATAGTATTCAGACCTTCAGCATTACCAGCATTTTGAGTATTTACAAGATTCAAACCATAACAAACTCTGATATGTGATTTCTGTAATTTGTCTACATTTGAGAGCACTACTATAGCAACAGCATGCACACTCCATAGTAAAGACTATTAAATAACAATTTTTAGAATTGTCTTCAAGTTTAGCTAGAAGTTTCTGATTTTTTTCCCTCTTTTAAACCCTTGCCAATATGTTGACCAATGTTACTCCGTTTCTTACATATTTGTGAGAAAAACATTATGAAGCAGAGTTCTTAAACACGAAAAGCCTTAGGGTGACTTTGTCCTGTTGTTTCTCAGTTTGACTCTACACCACACATGAGTCATAATTTAATAATATTAGACATTTCATACCTGAGGAAATAACAGCTTGTAGCCATGGTAACATGATCGCCTTTATCAAGCCATATGACAACAATTAAGTTAGCCTCCCTCTGCCGGAAGGCTAAGAAGGTTAGTGCCATTTTTTACTTTCATTTATATCTTTAGGTGTCCAAATAAAGAGTAAACATTTTAAGCTCGGTTCATCTTCAGATTGCTACATTGAGCTGCTTTGTTAGGTCTAGCGAAATAAAATTTCTCCTGTAGATGCATTTTGTTCTATGAATGCTGACGAATGCATACAATCATGTAAGCCTCATACGGCCATCAATGTGTTAGTCATTCCCATAGCCTTTCCTTCAAGCTCCTTTTATTTCAACCCTACCTCTAGTGTCTACTGAGCTGAAATCACAGCTTCCCATTTCCAGGATCTTTCAGTTTGCAGCCTGTTAAGACTGGCTACTTTCACTCATCCTGCATTTTGAGTTTCTCTGTGTAGCTCTGCCCTTTGTCCCATTTCCTACTGAGCAGAATTCTATTGTGAAGGAAAGCAAAGATTACATCTGGTCACTGGTTCACAGGCATCTATGGCATTTGCCCTTTGGGGTAAATACACACAAATTTGGTATTAACAGACAAACTTTCCAGTTTCACTTGGTTAACTATCTATGATTGGGATGGCACAGAAAACATCCTAAGACAATGCCGAGATGTTTTGTGTCCTTGTCAGTCAACATAGTTTGTTCGGTCACTCTTGACCACTGTAGTAAATGGATGGAAGTGACTTGTGGCTGATCCATAACTTAATTTAGATAGTACTTTTATTTCTATTTATGAGCATAGTCCAAAAGACCATAGCCTTAAACATAATCTTAAAATCAGATGTTTATTATTATTCTTTCACAATTGTATAATGTGCGTGATACATTTGGTTGCTCTCTCCCTCTCCCATTCCTATTTCCCTCCCATCTTTATCAGCTGGTCCCTTCATTAAAAAAAAAAACCTTCTTTCTAATATTCATTGGGTTTTGTTTTGTACCCCAAAGAGTTTAACTGGGCCATCCATGTGATCCTGGGTTTAGAACTAACCAAAGCCTGGTAGGGTTGCCTGTGGGTATGCAACTAGATCCTATGCCTCCCCGTCTCTCAGAATCTGTTAGTTGCCACTAGATCAGCATAAGTGGTAGGACCCATGAGCCCCTTGTCCATTCATAACCAATTGCAGAGCAGGGCAGACACTTTCATAGGCCCAGTACCCATGGGCACAGTTGCTATGGGTTAATGATTATAATACCTGTGCCATGCTTAGAAGACAGAATTACACAACCCTTCTCCCTGTCTTCTGGCTTTTATATTTTTTCTGTCCCCTCTTCCATAGTGTTCCCTGAGTGTTAAGGGGTACTCTAAATGTTTTGCTTAGGTCAAAGCCTTAAACTGTTCTTCATTCTCAGCATCTGCGTAGCCATGAGTCTTTGTATTCACCTGTTTTCTGTGTGGAGAAACTTCTCTGGTTAAGGTTTTTTGAAAGTCCATGTATATAAACACATTTAGAAGGTATTTTGATGCTGTGTCAATTCAGCTATCAGAAGTCTTCGGTTCACCACTAGGGGCTAAGGCCTCTTCAGTGTTGGGCTTTGGACTGGGTTTACAGTAGTAGTAAGAGTAGAGTGGGCCTCAGGTCCAATCAGGGAATTGTGGGTTACTCCCCAAATAGTTTTGCCATTATTCTATCATTGGTTACATCTTACCTGGCAGGTTGGTATGATAGTTCATAGAATTCTCAGATGGGTAAGACTATTGTCTTTACCCCTGTCTGTCCTACAACCAGCAGCCTGCACGGCACCGCCCAGCACAGTAAGCATTAACCAGGAGAGAGGAAGCTCTGTTTCACTTTGCTTTCTCTGAACGTTGCATTCAGACTGTGTAATATCTTCATCAAAAGTGTCTAATCAACTTTTCATTGGGTTCCCAGGAAGTGGGTTTCCTCATCATTCCTTCATTTAAGAAAGTCAGATATCGTACTGAAGCCTGTGTGGGACAACTGAGAGGACTGATAAATATTCAGAAACCCAACGGGATGCCATTAAAGCTGATGATCACAAACTGTGTGTGATTAATGGTGATTGTTAGAGCACCTTCATAAATACTTTAAGTGGGTGCTTTTTACTAGCATTATCAAAGGCAGCCTGAAAATCAGCTATGGTAGGCCAGTGAACCCATTGGCCAGCGTGGAACAATGGCTCACCAACGCTCTAGCTTGACTTTACTAATGGCCAGGGTGTTTAGCTCTCTTGACAACATTTAGCAAGGATAGATCAGAAAAAACAGCACAAGCAAAATCAGATTATTATGAGGAATACCACTTTAGAAATCAAATAGAACATACATGTGATTTTCTTTATTTGTTTTGGCACATGGATAAATATTACTACTATGTGAAGATATAAAGTCTTCAATAAAATAAGATTAATCCCAGTTAGTTTTACTAAAATTGGGATGAGAATTTGACTTTGGAATACTTATTTATGCAATAAATTCTACCATTTTAAAGTTAGAACATCAATAAGTGTGTTTACCCACTTGAAGATGTTGAGCCTGTCTTTTGCATTCCTGTTTAAGCTGCTCAGTTGAATAGTTACTTTCTTCTAGATACAGAGAAAAGTTTATAGAACATCCCTCTCCCTACCTATATGTAATGATGTATATGTATTAAAAAAAAACAAGAAAGAATAATGGAGTGGTGATAATGGCAGCTGTGGAGGTCATGGTAAGCTGCTTGTGGTATTGAAGGTGTCTGTGGTAAGAATGTGGTGAGACTGTTGACTGAGGTAAGAATATTGGCTGTGGTGATGATGCTGGATCTGGTAAATGTTGGCTATGGAAAGAATTCTGACTGGTGAGAATTCTGTTGTGAAAATGCTGACTTAGTGATGATGTTGGCTGAGAACTGATGGACTGGTGATGATGAGAATGTTGGCTGTGGTGAGAATGCTGGCCGTGGTGAGAATGCTGGCCATGGTGAGAAGGTTGGCCCTGGTGAGAAGGTTGGCCCTAGTTCTTAGAAGGTTGGCCCTGGTGAGAATGCTGTTATAGTGATGGCTTTGGCTATGGTGAGGATGTTGGTTGATGGTAATGTTGGTTGTGGTGGTAATGGTAACTGTTCTTACAATGCTGGCTGTTAAGAACCAATGGTGGTAACATTAGTTGTGGTGAGAAGATTGGTTGTTGTAAGAGTATTGCCTGTGGTTACTTTGGTGGGCTGTGGTAGAGATGTTCACTGTTTCCATATTTAGAGAAACATAGGAAAAAAAGATTATTTTTTTTTGTAAAATTTACTTCCTAAAAGCTGTGGAAATTCTCAAAGGCACAGCAGACCTGGTTCTCCGAGCCACCTTTTGAAGGGCCTACTGGAGAGAGCCAGGGGAGCAGCACCTGGAGACGAGAAACACACAGGGTGAAGTCAGAGTTTGCTTCTTTCAGTAGTCCCTGATTTCTTGATTATTTTCTCCTTTTAGTCCTAGAGTTGAATTTCTTTCTGCCATGCCTGCCAGTCAAATAGACCTGCTAGGGTATGACTTCTTATCTTTTTCCTACTATTTTCTGTTTTGACTTTATCTGTTATCTATTTTTTCTCTTGAGCTTCTGGCTTGGTAATCAAATTATTTGATTTCTGGAAGTTTACTTCTTCTCTGTTATTGCCTTTTTAGGTTGCCTTATTTTTATCTTAACATTGAATTATCTTCTCAAATCTTTTTGATCATTCTACTTAGAAATTTTAAAGGTATTTTTTGCTTCTAAATAATTTCTATTAATTCCAGAATTGTTTGGGTTTTGTTTTTGTGCACACCTGTGCATGCGTGTGTGCTTGTGTGTGTGTATGTGGTGTGTGTGTATGTGGGGTGTGTGTGTATGAGTGGTATTTATGTGGTGCATATGTATATGTTGTGTGTGTGCAGTGTGCCTGTTTTGTGTGCATGTGATCTATATGTGTATGTTGTGTGTGTTTGTGTGTGATATTTTATGTGATATATATGTGTAGTTGTGTGTGGTGTTGTATGTTTGTTTCATGTGTATGTGTTGTATGTGTCCATGATGTGTGTGTTATGTGGTATGTGTGTGCATGTGTGTGTGCGTGTGTGTATGTGTTTATGCCTGTCTTTTATAGAGAGCCTTGTTCCAAGCAAGGTGATAGTTGGCCATCCCTTCAGATTTTGCATGAAGGGCTTGCTTTGCTTTCTGTTGTGTGAGCTCATTGCTGAAGCTGAGACTCACCAGACAGTGGTTAACTAAGGGTGTATTGACTACACACTTCATCTGAAGGAGAGCTTGGGTATCCAATCCATAAATACCCACATTGATGCTTATGGTGAATTCCCAGAATTCCCTTCCTGTTCTCATTGCCCTTACAAGTTTACATTGACAGGCATTTGAGTTGAGTCTCTGGAGGAAGGGAATGTATACACTCTGCATCTCTTACCTTAAACTGGAGCCTGTTTCAAGGACTTTTAACTTTAATCTAGTCAGCTAGCATGTGGCCAAGATAAAGGTAGATAAGGCAGGCAGGTATTAAAAATTAGGTGGTCATCCAAAAACGTGGGAGAGGAAGAGCAGAAAGAAGGTTTTATGGTTGCCAAAAATGGAAGGAATAAGAAGTCTGTAATGGTATATTTTGGAGTAAAAATGGTGACTGTCTTAGTTAAGGTATCTGGTACTGTGAAGAGACACCATGACCATAGCAACTCTTATAAAGAAAAATATTTAATTGGGGCTGGCTTTCAGTTCAGAGGTTAGTTCATTATCTTCAAAGCAAAAAGCATGGCAGCATGCAGGCAGACATGGTGCTGGAGAGGAGCTGAGAGTTCAGTGTCTGGATCCACAGGCAGCAGGAAGAGTGAGACACTGGGCCTAGCTTGAGTTGCTGAGGCCTCAAAGCCCATCCCCAGTGACACACTTCTTCCAACAAGGCCACACCTCTTAATAGTGCCCCTCCCTATGGGCCTATGGGGGCCATTTTCATTCAAACCACCACAGTGCCCAGGATGAGAGGGAAAGTGCATAATAGAAACTGTATGGGTAGGAAAATGTGAACCAAAGAGGCTGAAATATACAAAGAAAGAAATCACTGACTCTGGTAGCCACTCCATCTTTTTCCTGATTCTGG
>LOEQ01005474.1:187524-199334 GCA_001685075.1 Bramus lutescens | reverse complement strand
ATGAATACAATTTGTGTGTTGTTATTTCGGGGTATATGCTAGCCATGCAGGAGCCTGGTGGGACGAAAAGCAGGCCCGCTTGCTTCTTCACTACATATCTCTGTTCTGATTTCCTGCCTGGCTTTATTCTGCTAAGCCATTAGCCACAACAGCTTTATTTATCAACCAATAGCAGCAACACATATATAGAAGGATATCCCACATCAACTTCACTCTTGTGATTCAACCTCATATGCCAGTCCAAATGATATTTCTTTGCTAGAATATCTAAATGGTGCCTTCAACCTTAATTTTGAAACCATCTTCTTTCTTCAACCTGCTACTTCTCTTCTGTTTCCTAATGTTACAAATGACATTAGCAATCAGTACAAAGTGCCATTTCTGACTCTGATTCTTTAGCCCACCTCCCATGTAAATTGTTACGTAGTAATTTTCTCCCAATATGAGCATTCTGTCCTTGAGAGAGTCTCCTAAAGACTCTGGATATAAACAAGTTTCATAAGACTCAGGAACAGATTACAAGCCTCAGAAAGCTCCTCAGACTTACAAGGTTCACAAATCTCTCACTCCCTAAGGTTGTATAAACAGAATGGAATGCTGGGGAAGTCAGATTCTCTGACCTGTTGACCAGCCTTCAAGTCTTCCAGGGTGCATGGTGTACCAAGGATGCAACTTTGAGTCATCACCCATGCCTGGTGGACTTTTCAGTGATGTGGTTGCCTGGAATCACTCATGCTTCTATAAGTAATCCTTCACACATGCACCTGTAAGTAATTCCAATAAAATTATTGCTTCACAAGGTTGGATATTGGAGGGATTGTTACTTTGGTTGGTCTTTATTTCCCTATCTGTGGTGATGTTTGCTCATGTATCCCCAGGAAAATTCATACCATGTAATTTTTACTGTTATGCCCAGATCCCCAAAATACCATCATGAGACTGAATTTGATGCAAAATACTGAATCTGATGCAAAAGCAAAGAATCTTTATTGCAAGTTAACTTGGGCCAATCTGTCCATCAGAAGCAGCAGAAGCAGAACAGGAGAGACCCTGAACAGTTTGGGGCTGGGGAGNGGGGGGTAGGGAGGTGGGTAGGTGGGATCTAGTGGCCAGACCAAGAGGGAAGGGCTTGGAGAATTTCAAACCTGCATAGCTACAGATTCAGCATTAGCTCAAGACTCCCTAAACTGCATAGTTACAGATTCGGGATTGGCTCAAATGCTGAAAGCATATCTGGACTGAGCTGAATGGTTGCTTCTGGTTTGGGGGAATTGCAACATTGTTGTCTCAGCATGATGACACTTGGAGTTGTTTACTTGTTTCTGATTGGACTCTCCCTATGGGGTGAGGTGTTGCCTGTTCCTGATTGGTTTCTCTCAGTGGGGTGATATGCTTTCTGTTTCTTATTGTGCCCTCCCCTTGGATTAAGGTCAATGGAATGTGAGGTGCATCACTCCTCTCTTAGTGGAAGAGGCTGCCTCCTGCTAAGGTCAGGGGAGATCACACCTCCAGACCAGAGGGAGCTATTGCACTGCTCAGGGATTGTTTGGTTTTGTGTTTCAGTTGGTCAGGGGTAATGATGGCACTGATTTCAGGGCCAAACTGTGTTTCTCCCACTGGTCATTTTTATCCTTTCAGTTCTAGTTTTGGAGTCAGGGAATATTTCTTTAACTGGCTCTGATTCTAGGGCACAAGTGTGTTTCTTTAGCTCTGGTTTTAGGGTCAAGGTACTTTCCTCCAGTTCTGGGTTCATGGATAAGGTGTTTCTTTCTCTGGCACAGGTTCCAGATCCTGGGTGTGTTTCTTTCACTGGCTCTGGGTTCAGAATCAGGATGCTCACGGATTATGCTATGACTACAGATCTGCTGGGGCCTGGATCCCTCATTGTTACATCCTCATCCCCTATCTCTCAAATCTTCACAATCCTCTCCTGTCACCTGATCTATAGCAATAATAGCCTTATCATTTTCTTGCTCTTACCTCTTTTCCTTGTCAGGATGGCTCTGTACTATATTCAAAGCAGACTTTCCTAAATGGTACCCTGATAAAGTTGCTCTTGTTTCCATTCTTCATATGGTGATATGATATCTCATAGTAAGGCCTATTTTTTTAAAGTCAGTGTATTAATTACTTTTGCATAGTCGCAGCAAAAATACCAGCAAGAATAACTTAACAAAAAGCTGTAATTTGGCTCATAGTTTCAGAGGGTTCAGTTCAAAATTGCTTAATGCCTTGTGTTGGGCAGAATTTCATGGCCACTGGAATGTGTAGAGAAGGAAGTTGTTTACTTTGTGGAAGCCAGATTGGAAGGAGAGAGAAGAAATACAGGAAAGGGCCATGGGAAAATATAGGCCCTAATGATATGCTACAGTGATGTCCTTCCTCCTACTAGATGCTACCTCTTAGCTTCCTCAACCTTCTCCAATAATATCATTATATTATGAATCAATAGGAAGATTAATCCATTCACTGGGTCATAACCCTCATGAACTAATTGTCCATGGAACCTTTGTCACAGACGCAAAGATGCGCACAACTTATATCCTAGGGGCTTCTCAATCCAATTAAGCTGACATTTTATTTTATATGTATTTTTTCTCTCTTTTAGCCTACATATCCTGTGTGTGTGTGTATTTCCAGTTTAGCGTTTTTATGGGATTCCTGAGTGTGTAAACAAGTGGATCCTTGTAGCAAAATCTGTTTTCTATGCTTTTTCTTGTGCTTTTTCATTAAGTTTGTGTCTTGTTCAATTCAGATTAGTTGGTTTTTGTTTTATATTATCATATTTTATTATTATCCCTTAGATGCCTATTTATTTTCTAATGAGAGAAAGGAAGTGGGCAGATCTGGAAGGGAAAGGAGGTGGGGAGGAACTGGGCATAGTAGAGGGGAGAGAAACATTATAAACTGTCAACAGGATATATAGTGTGAGAAACAATTCTATTTTCAATAAAAAGAAACAAGATTAACTAACACTTTATTACAAACTTCTCCATCCTTTTGATTTTTCTTTCGGAACCAGTTTTTCTCTGATTATTCCTCCTTTTATACTCTATTTAATATTCCCTTAAGTTACCGTCAATTCTGTGGAACTGCCAGTTTCTCTTGTTTCCTTTGGCTTTCATGCTTGCCAACTTCTAGAAATAATTCTACCCTTCTCCACTTCTTTTTCTTTTGGAAAATTCCTTCATGTTTTCTCTTGTTACTTCAATCAGACTGTTATGTTCAATTGCAAACTGCATACCTTCACATAATACTTACACTTTTGGGTATGTGTCTGTATGTATATCTCTATACATGTGAGTGTATGTATACATGCTTGCCAGAGGTCAACACTTGATAATTTTTTGGTCATTATCCACCTTATGTGTTTAGACAGGGTCTCTCCAAAACAAACAATAGGACCAGAGCAATGGCTTAGAGATTAACAACACTTGATATACCTACAAAGCCCCTGGGATTGGTGTTCAGCATCCATGCAATGGTGGCTCACAACCATCTGTAACTCCAGTTCTGGGGATCTAATGCCACCTTCTAGCTTTATGGGTACCAGACATATAGGAGCCTATATAAACATATAGGCAGTCAAAAAATACATACATATTGTCTTGGTCATTGTTCTATTGCTGTGAAGAGACACCACGACCAAGGCAACTCTGACAAAGACATTTAATCACTGTTTGCTTATAATTTCAGAGGTTAGCCCATTATCAATTACGGCAAGGGGCATAGCAGCATGCAGGCAGACATGGTGTTGGAGAAGTAACTGTGAGTTCTACATCCTGGTCCATAGGCAAAAAGAGACTGAGAGACAAGCCAGGAATGGGCTTTTGAAACCTTGAAGCTTACCCCTACTGACACATTTTCTCCATAGCCACACCTACTCCAACAAGGCTGCTCCTCCTAATCCTTCTAATCCTTTCAAGGAGTACCACACTCTGGTGACTAAGCATTCAAATATATGAGGCTATGGGGGCCATTGTTATTCAAGCCACCACACACAATATGAAAATGAATAAATCTTAAAACAAATAACCTAGAGCTCACCAATTCAGTGAGCCCAAAGAATCTGCCTTTCTCTGCCTCCCCAGCACTGGGGTTGCAGATGTACACTACCCCATCTGCATTTTATTTGGGAGTTGGGCATGTGAACTCAGATGCTTGCGCTTACATAACAAACATATTACCAAGAGAGCAACCTCTTCAGTCACACTTACCACGCTTTCAAACTGTTGTCTGTTCTACTTAAAGATAACCTCTGTGAGAATAGGAATCTACAACATTTTTATCCCTTTCTCAGCAGTAATTAGCACAAAGGCACAATAAACATCTGGTGAAAGATGGACTTATTGAGGAAGAAAGTATTGCAGGAAAGAGACAAGAGTGAGTACTTACATATCCTTTGTTTTTAAACATTTTTTTACAGTCAACTGGAAACACTAAAAGTTTTTCAAAGACTTTGTGATCTCTCTAGAGTAAATTACTCTAATCCTTAGAGAATTGTTGACCCAAAGAAGTAGGCCTGCTTTAGATAAGGAATACAAAATAACTATAATGACTGATCATTCAGGATCCTGAAGGGCATTTAAGAATGCTGTGACCATGTGGCAGAAAGACTCTTCTCCCCAAACAAGGGCAGCAGGATGAGGAGGTAGTTGATGCAGATCATGAGTAGGAAAAAAGAGACCCAAGGAGCATTCCTGTACAGGAGAAGGGACACCAGATTTGGCAGTAGCAGATAAAGCGATCCTGCACTTGACAGTATTCAAAAACAGGAACTGTGGGTGCTAATGTCATTGCAATACTGACTGTAAGCTGCTAGGAAATTTTGGGAATGTTCTGATCTGCTTTCATTAGTCTAGAATGAAAAATTTGTGACAAGGAAATAAATGATTCTTTGTACTTGAGCTTCCACTCTGGGCATTCAATATGTAAATATATGTGTGCTTTTACATATGTATATGTTTTATATATATAAGCATCCATAGATATGTATATACACACACATTGTGTATGTGCACATGGGCTCAAGTGCATGTGTCTGATGTGTGCCTGCATCAGGCTATGTTGTATGAAGTTCATATCATTACTTTGTAGAGTCAGTTTTTTTTCCTTCTACTTTAATGTGTATTCATTAGGAGACTTCAAGTGTCTTTACCTGTTGACCAATGTCATGGACTCACTTTTTTGTTGTTTTACGTTGTTTCATTTTCATTTTTTGAAACAGGGTCTCTCTATACAGAGTGCTAGAACTCACTATGCAGATCAAACCTCCAACTCACAGAAATTTGCCCTCTCTACCTCTGGAGTGCTGGGATTAAAGGCATGCACCACCACACTTAGCTCTTGTGGTCTTCTTACTTACATTCACATGAACAAACTGATAGTTTCCACTGCATCTGGGCATGGGGAAAGATGATCAAGTCCATCACTATTTTTTCTTTGTTCTGTTTTGTCCTTTGAGCTATATGAATGAGGTATCTGGCAGATATGAACACTCCATTCTCAAAAAGTTTTATGTCTATAACTCCATACAAAATCTTACTATGCAACCCATGTTGCTCTCAAATTCCTGTTCTCCTATCTCCCAAGACTTGGGATTACAGGTATGAGCTACCATGCTTGGTTTAATACAACCCTTTAAAAGAAGAGTCACCTGGTACCCTTTCTCAGACTAAGTGATTCCTCTCCAGCTGCTGTCTTTCTAAAATACAAATGGAAAAGAAAGAGAGACCGAAAAAAGCCCCCCAGGTTACAAAATGGATGCCAAGTGGTAAAGAAATCAAAGTTGGCACTTGCATATTTTTGACTGAGCAACATCTTTCCCTGTATCTGAAGATATTTGATTTTGGAGCAACAAAGATCTAGAGAATTCCAAATGGCATATTGATCATGTGTAATGCCATATTGTCTTCTGTACCTTTACAGAGTCACACTGAGCTGTGTTCCTTTGAATGCTCACACATGTGGTTATTCGAATGTACAACTCAAAAGAAAGAGGAAAAAGAAACAGAAGGAAAAGGACCTTGAGGTGATAATTAAGCACTGTGAAGCAAAATTGATCTCTTTCTGCAGTGTCTTCCAGGAAGCTAGCATGCTCCGCAGCACCACCCAAAGCAGAAGCCAAATCACCTACACTTAATGGTTGTGCTCATAACAAGAAGATGTATTCAGATAATAACAAGAACATGAAATGGGGAGGATATGTTATACTCCTGGATAGTTGTATCAAGCTCAGAGAAATGGTTTCCTTACTTCTCTATCTTTATTAGGATTCCCCCTTAATTATCAAATGTATTAATGATTTATCTGCCTACGTTTACAATGAGAATCAATATTTGCCCTGAAAACAGCAATTCATAAGAATCAAATGTCATGAAGAAAGAGCAAATGCAGTGTTCATTTCCTAGCCACTCTGACTCCCACAGCCATGAGCTACTTTTCTGGAAAGGTATATGGATATTGGGTTTTTTGGTTCACCATGATCCCTTGTTTAGACAACAGTGAACATCCTACGATAAGGGTGAGTATGACTACTTTCTTTAAAACCTGGATTTATATCTCCCTTCCTGTCACTTTTCTACCTTCTCTGCCTTCCTAGGATCTCTCCTTGTGAGGGTGACTGGTTGTGTTTGTGTATCTGTCCCTTGACTTTTATTTCTTTTCCCTTCGTTTTATATCACTCTATCTCTGCCCTACTCTGAAGAAATCTTAGCTTGAAAAGCTATAACTAAGTCTTTCTCTGTTTCTAGCAGAGAAACTCCTATCTGTAGCCACTGTACATCTGTATTTTTCCTGTCTCTCTCTTTGGTGAGTTTCCTCTGACCCTGCCAGGATCAAAAGCTAACCTACCTTCTATGTAATACTTTTTTTGAGACATTGCTCCCACTCTTTTACTCCTTTCATTTATCTCCCTAGTATCTCTGAACAATAATATGTAACGAGGAGAACAACATGGCAGTCCAGGTCTTCTCTCAGGGCCAGTCATGCCCCATGTACAATGTGGCTGAAGAGCACTGGCAGGAATGTCTGATTAGATGATCTTTACTAGTGTAATTTAACACTCATAATTTCACTGATTGCTGCTGAGATAAACAGAAAGGTATGTTTCTCTCTGTCCAAGGTTTCCAATGGTGGTTACAAACCAATGGTCTATGAGCCAGAATAATAATTTCTCAAGTAACTTGTTGGATAGAAGTATATTGTTCCCTGGATACACCAATTCGTGCTCCCTGACACTGCACTTATATGGTAGAATGATGTGCCTTAAACTTTCTTATGCATCAGAATCTCAAGGGATGCTTGTTAAAAATACAAATGCCTCGATCCTACCAGAGAATCAAACTTGAGGAGGGGGATACTGGTATCTGTATTTCTAACAAGCTCCCCAGGGCATTTACAATGCTCAGTCAAAGTTGAAAATCTATCATTAGGGAAGAATTTCTTTGGGTTAAGCATTGATCTCCTCCTGGACCTCATTTAAGGTAAAAATACTTCTAGAAGAGCATCATAGTAAGAAACTAATATCTTGGTATTAAAGGAATTTACGATGAGGGTTCTTATTGTCATGAAGGAGAGGAATAAACATGTTTAATATACACTGTGAAAGGCACCATGCTTCCATAGTACATGATTGTTAGGCAAACCCTCCACTTCTATGGATACATGAGTTATGTTGATATAATAACAACTGGGAGCTCTTTGCTCACATTTATTCACTTTTTTACTATGAATACTGTTTCTAGAGTAAATACTAGATACCCAAGGAAATCAACTTTTATATTAACCAAATCCTGATAAGTATACCCTTAGCACTCTCCATGACCTACTTATACTAAGCATTATTCATTGTTTATCCAAATTTCATATTTGACTGTGTTCTGTATTTTTACAACTTAAATCTAGCAATCCTATCCTCGGGATGAATGAAGGTCTTCATAGATCCATTGGTCCATATTTTGCAATTTTAAACCTAAGATGGAATTCTGAGTAAGTTTTTCTACTTTATAGAAGAAAACTCCCTCTGGTGAAACACCCCCAAAGACAAGCAATAGAGAAAAGTCCTCAAACTAGTTGACTACATCTCACCCTTATGCCCTTCAGTTCAGTATTATTGGAAGTAAGGGTCGTATTTTTCTTTTCATTTGTCTGAAGCCTGTAGCTTATTTCTCAGGTGGCTTTGAAATTACATGCTAGTCAACTTGTGCATCACAGTGGTTGTTGTGCCTCCTGTGATCTGCACTGTGACTGTTAGGAAGGGGCTGTAAGCTCCATCTTACCATCACAAGCATGTCTGGGCACTGAAACAGGGACCATGGGGAGCAAAAGTAAGCTTCTCAACAAACTGTTCAGCCTGGAGCATTTGAAGCTGACATCTCGGGCTGTCTTTGATTTAGCTATTAAAATATACTGGCCTTAAATCATGAGAACAGAAGAATCCTTCTCCACTAATGGTGTCTTTATCCAGTTTAACAAAAGGAAAAGTGAAGTGTCATCCTTTCACTCACTTCCTATGCTTCATGAATGCACAAATAATGTGTTCATTCAATAAACAGCAAGGCCAATGACCAAGATAAAAGGCAGCATGTATAAGAGGGGAAAAAAATCCTCCCCTCAAACATCAATTAGAAAGGTTTGTTAGGCGTATTCAATTGACAGTTCACATTTATTTCCGAGAAAATGGAAGAAAATCTCTTAAGGCGGGAAGAGTTTGAAGGCAGCAGGTAGGATGGAGTGCTTCAGAGTAATTGCTGAAGACAAGTGACCTTTGGAATCCAGCATTAGTCAGCTGTGGGAAGAGAAAGGGAACATAGGAAAGAGACCTGTTCAAGAGTAATCTTTAGATTTATTCAACAGTCCTTCATTTTGAAGCCATGAATATATAAATGCATATGCCTGCCAGGAGTATTAGCTTTCCCAATAAAGTAACTATAGGTAGTAATAAATAGAAGCCACTTGAAAGATGATTGGGTGTTGACTCTGGAATGTGGATCTTTATAAGAGTCTGCACCTTGGAGTGAGAAACCTATTGTATGTGTTCAGACGTTCCTAGACATATTAACTAATCCTGACACTGTAGCTTGTGAGATGTAGCACTCCTCACTTATATGGTACAAATGAAGCAGAAACACCCAGCGTCAGGTCTACCCAGATGCAGTCACTAAAGCAAGGAGGTATCTGCAGGGTCTATTGTGCAGGTTATTAAGCTAGTGTTGACCAGGGCAGAAAATATATTAGCTACAGTAATAGGTGGGCATTACAGTTAGTGCTCTTATCCCAGATCGATTGTCTCTCAGGCTGGGCAT
The DNA here is from genome assembly GCA_001685075.1 of Bramus lutescens. Taxonomy (NCBI): domain Eukaryota; kingdom Metazoa; phylum Chordata; class Mammalia; order Rodentia; family Cricetidae; genus Bramus; species Bramus lutescens. The sequence continues at coordinate 190,029 of LOEQ01005474.1, read as the reverse complement.
GATCCTTGCATATTTAGGTGATGTTCCCTTACTTTGCCTTTCAGATTGGATCCCTCTGCTTTCAACTTTCTTTTGCCAGGGTGAAGCCCATCATTAAGGTACCTCCCCAGATTTTCAAGGTTTGTCTTCTGAGGTAAGTCCTGTATACTTTTCTTCCATTACTATTCAAATCCCCATCGTCTTGTAGCAAGTTTTCGTTTGCTACATATTGAATTATATGCCAATTCCCTCCCTCACGATCAGTTCCTGAAGGGCTCTAACAGGCCCAAGAATGGCAACCCCAGGCTTAGTATGGCAGACATGCTGACAGGCAGGTTTTGCTCTTTACACTTCTCCTTCTTGCTGTTAAAGATTTTATTCCTAAAGCTAGCCACCAAGGTCTATCCCCTTATTTGGCTACTGACTCATTCCTGAGGTGGATCACGAAGGTCCAACTATCAAAACATCAAGGTCCATCAGTCAAAATTTATTATTTTAACTAACCTAATTAAAATACCCAGTCAGAATTTACCAACGTGTCCTAGCTCACTCCAATACAGACCTCCCCATTGCCCTTAAAATGAACACCTACAAAACTATTTGCTGCGATTCCTGCCAGATTCATATTCAAGCACCTTGTCCCTTTGCCTTACTTACTAAAGGATCTCTTTGTACTTGGTTTGTGCTTGGAAATTGTTGTTTGGGTGTGGTTTGTGCCTAATCCAGGGTCCCTTCATTTCCTATGCCAGGCCTGTTGATGAGCATCACAAAAACTTCACTCTTTCCTCTTGCAATATGCAGATGGTATTTGTTAAAATACATGGACTTAGTATCTCAAAGGCAAAAAAGCCCAGTCGTCATACCTCTCTTGTTCTAGCTATTATCACATCCATGCAATGTAATTATTTGGCTTGGGGTTGATCACATGGCTCCATAAGTAAAGGTTCTCATCACCAATCTGATCAACCTGAACTCAATCCTCAGGACCTACATAGTGGAAAAAGAGAATTGACTTCCATAAGTTGTTTCTTGGATTCTACATGTATGTGATGCCATGTGCACTAACACACAGATATACATTGCACAGTAAATAAGTAAATGTAGAAGAACATTCTGTTTTTTTTTTCTTGCTCATGTAGTGAGAGGACATTTTTGGTATGCAGTGGTTTTATGTAGAAATAATATCTTTTTGGTTGTGGGAGATCTTTCTGTATTTATAAAATGTTCTTTAATGGGTTGCTTCTAGCCTTCCCACAGGCTGGGGAAATACAAGCTATAGATTTACTGTACCTTTATATATGTGTCCTGTGTTTTGAGAAAATTCGAAAACACTTTCTGTGGTATTGTGGTATTTTCTACTCTTCTTACTAGATTACAATAGCCATAGAAATTAGTAATGTTTATAATGCTCCCCAGATCAAGCCTTTATGCTCAGAGTATTTTGTGTGTGTGTATGTGTTTGTGTGTGTGTGTGTATGTGTGTGTGTGCTTTATTCATGTGAGCTTTAACACAAATCTTGAAAAATAGGCTTTATGTTCAGGACTGTAGATTCCTTATCTGGTTTGTTTTCTGTAACATGGCCAGTTTATAACACCCAGGAGGCTCTCAATTTTCTTGAATGAACACATGAAGCTACATTCTGTTATTAATCCTATACTTTAAAATGAAGACAGTGAGGCATAGAGATGTGCCTAATTACATGCAACAGAAGAGTCATGGCTGAGGTTTGTAAAAATAATTTTTATTTAATCTTGACAATTTCATACTTGTATGGTGTGGGAAGTCCTGTATATGCATTGCTTTTATTAGTTAGTGAATAAAGCTGCTTTGGTCAATAACAGGGCAGAATAGAGTAAGGCAGGAACTCAAAGCAGAGATAGAGGAGAAAAGAAGGCAGAGACAAGGAGGCACCATGAGGTTGCCAAAGAAGACAGACTCCAGATGGAACCTTACTGGTAAACCATGAGCCTCGTGGTAAAATATAAAATAATAAGAATGGGTTAATTTAAGATGTAAGACTTAGTTAATAAGAAGCCTAAGCTATTGGACAAGTGATGTAATTAATATAGTTTCTGTGTAATTATTTCAGGTCTGGGTGGCTGGGAACGAACAAACAATCTCTGCCTATACTTGTATAAATAAAATACATTCAAATCTCCCCTTATTTCCCCCCTCAAACTTTTCCCAATTCTCCCTAAATTTATGTCCTTTTTTATAGTCACTAAGTCCAATTAGTACTGCCAGNGAGCCTCGTGGTAAAATATAAAATAATAAGAATGGGTTAATTTAAGATGTAAGACTTAGTTAATAAGAAGCCTAAGCTATTGGACAAGTGATGTAATTAATATAGTTTCTGTGTAATTATTTCAGGTCTGGGTGGCTGGGAACGAACAAACAATCTCTGCCTATACTTGTATAAATAAAATACATTCAAATCTCCCCTTATTTCCCCCCTCAAACTTTTCCCAATTCTCCCTAAATTTATGTCCTTTTTTATAGTCACTAAGTCCAATTAGTACTGCCAG
>LOEQ01005474.1:172185-182696 GCA_001685075.1 Bramus lutescens | reverse complement strand
GTGTGTGTGTGTGTGTGTAAGAGAGAGAGGGGGGGATGTGGAAGCCAGATGACTTTATAGTTTTTCAGGCATCATCCACATTTTTTTTTTCAGATGGGTCGCCCAGTGGGTTTGGAACACACTAAGTAGGCTAGGCTTCTTGGAGACAAAGTCCCGGGCATCAGTCTGTTCCTGCCTTACAGCACTGAGGTTATAGGCCTGTGTGCCACCAAGCTGTAGGGATGAAACTCAGTTCTTTGTGTTTACAAAGTAAACATTTTACTGAATTGAGCTGTTTCCCAAGCCTTGATTGCAAAGAATTCTTCTACCAGAGCATTTCATAAGTCACTAGTCAGCCTGTAAAGTTTGCCTTTGCACCCAGTGTTTATCCACCATTAGCTCTGGCAAGGCACCCAGGCTAGATAATAAGTCATTGGCTGACTTTACTGATTACCTCATTTTAGAAGCTCTTTATGTACATGTCACAGCTAGCTTCACCTATCAGTCAATTTGACACAAAGCTAGAGTCACCTGGGGATGAAGGAAACAACTGAAGAACTGTCTAGATTACTTTGGCCTGTTGCTATGTCTGTAGGCATTTTTTTAATTTCTAATTGTTCTAGGAGGGCAAATCCCCCTGGGTGGTGCTATCCCTAGGCTAGTAGGCCTAAGAAAGTTAGTTAACAAGGCAGAGTGGATAAGCCAGTAAGCTGCATTCTTCTCGGTTTCTGCTTTAGTTCCTATCTCTAGGTTCTTTGATGATAGACTGTAGACAAAGTAAACCCATGGCTCTCCTAAGTTGTATTTGGTCAGACTGTTTTATCACAGCAGCAGGAAACAAGCTTGAGCAACATATTTCAGTGGAGTTTAAAGAAAAGATACAAACAACAAAGATTTGTTTCTAGAAATACTTTCCATTTTGTAAATGAACTTTTCATAAACAAGAAGATAATTTCATATAACAGATGAAGCTTAAGATTATGTATAAAGCAAAGCCTGAATATAAACAAAGTAAGAAATTTCTAGTAAGCTTCTTAATGGTAGAGACCAAGGGGAATCTGAGCAAATGAGCCGAGGGCGGGGTTGAGATTATTTACAAAGTATGACACTTTGACAGGATATTTCCTTTTTCACATTTTCGTATTAACCTCAATTTTGTTCGATGTTTATTTCATTTGCCAATTATAACTAAAGATCAGAGCACACACAAAAGCATGCTTATTTGAAAAAGCATTAATTTCAAAGGGCTTTACCAATTCTAAAGAATACCACCTAAGTCACTCAGATCCACAGATCTTGACAACATCATCTCAGATGTTGAAGAATATCCCTAATTTCATCTTGTAGAGGACCAGTTGAGACAGTCACAATCAGAGGTGAGGAGGAATCCAAATAGCAGGATATTTGCACCAAAAATAATACTGAGAGCAATCACCTTTATGGGTTTCCTATGGCATCCATTTCCTAAAATGGGCTACATGGCTAGCATGTGATATTAAAATGTTTGGAACTGGAAAGTCATTTGAGTTGTCAGCAGTTTAGTACGATTTGCACTGATAGGAGCATTAGCAGGTTATGCTGCCATCCGCCCAGGGTCACAGGATTGATGCAAAGATTACCTTTGTCAAAGCATAAGCAACCTATTGTTGTCTTCACCTGAGACTTTGAAAAGCATCCCCCAGGCCAAATGTCTAGAATCTTTTTATATCTATTATTTAGTGGTGACTGGCAAACTCAGAGACAGGAAATTAATCTATTTTTAACTTCTGGACATCTGTGTGCCTGACCTGACACTATCCTGGATGTTTCGGTGGCTCTGCTGTACAGTGCTAATTCAGACCCTAAACAGAATTATGAAGATGATCAGGTACCAAGAGACAACACACTGGAGTGGAGAGATGTCTCAGCAGTTAAAAGCACGTGCTTCTTGTACAGATTACCTGGATTCAGTTCCCAGCACCTATAAGCTGACTCACAACCACCTGGAACTTCAGCTCCAGGGCATCATGTGTACATTTCTTGACTCCTTGGGCACTGCATACATGTGGCACACATATATCCATGCAGGCAAAACAGTCATACACATAAAATAAAAATATTTTGGTTTGTTTTGTTTTCAAGACAGGGTTTCTCAGTGTAACAGCCCTAGCTGTTCTGGAACTCACTCTGTAGATGAGGCTGGTATCGAACTCACAAAATTCTACCTGTCTCTGCCTCCCAATTGCTGCAATTAAAGGTGTGGGAAAGAAAACAGAATGTCATACCACATTGGTCACCTGTCACTAGCAATATTTTTTTTGTTATCAGCTTCTTAATTAAACAGAATTAACAGAATCTGTGTGTTTCCTTTTCCATCAAATACAAATGTTCTTTTCTACATTTCTTCTTGTGTTAGGTTTTGTTGTTATGTCAAATATCCAAGAGAACAACTTAGAGGGAAGAAAGATTTATTTTGGTTCACTATTTCAGTGCTATCTGCCTATAGTCAGCTTACTCCATCCATATAGGTGTGTGGCGAGATAGGATATTATGGTACCATGGAAATATGGCAGACAAAATATGCACTGCTTCATAATTTCCAGGAAGNTAACAGAATCTGTGTGTTTCCTTTTCCATCAAATACAAATGTTCTTTTCTACATTTCTTCTTGTGTTAGGTTTTGTTGTTATGTCAAATATCCAAGAGAACAACTTAGAGGGAAGAAAGATTTATTTTGGTTCACTATTTCAGTGCTATCTGCCTATAGTCAGCTTACTCCATCCATATAGGTGTGTGGCGAGATAGGATATTATGGTACCATGGAAATATGGCAGACAAAATATGCACTGCTTCATAATTTCCAGGAAGCAGAGAGACATAGATAGGAAGGGACCAGGAGCAAGTGGCCCTTCAAACTCACGTCTCCTGTGACTTAGTTCCTCCAAGCAGGTCACACTTTCTAACTACCCACTCTGCCATCAAATCATGAAATGGGGACCAAGTCCTTTATGTAGTATCACTCTTAAGATCCATTCACTTCTCTATGATTGGATCTACCAGCTAGGGCCAGTCTTTGAACACATGAACCGTTTGTGCAATGAATCATCCCCAAGCCATAAGACTTCTTCACACCTATATTCACACTCTAAGGCAACCTTTCTTTACTTGTCATTTGGACCTTCTCTCAATTGTCTCTTCCACAGAGATGTTTCCTGGCATCCTACTCTATATCAATTTCCTTTGCCAATAGAAGCATGGTTCTCTCCTTCAGCATACTTGTAGCAGTTTGTGATTAGCCAATTACTATAATGCTATTGTTTGGGGAAAGTCCATTTTTCTTCAAGATGGTAAGCTCCCTAAAAATCTAAAGCATACCTACTTTAGTTTGTTACTACGTGTTCAGTATTTAGCATGCTGACCAGCAGACAGCAAACACTTAATAAATTCAGTGAATGTTCAAACTGAATGATCCGCTCTTTCTTAGGACAGACCATACTGATTCAAAATTTCTTTTACCTTTCTACAGAGACAATATCATCCCAACTCCCTATGGGGCTGTGTCTGTAGTATGAGCATTAGCATCTCTAGAGTGAAGGCCTTGGTCCAGGAAATACTATTTGGTACATCAAATATATTCTATTTAATATTATTTAAGCATTAGGATAGTTCTGTCAGCTGAAGGATGGGGATAAAACAAACACAACACGAAGTTTTGTACCAAGCAATTCTCAGTTTCCTAGAAGCTGCCCAGACACCAGATGGTAATAATGGTGTTTTTGTTCAAGTCATTGAGTTAAAGTACAATATTGTCAAACCCTGTTAGCATCAATTGTCTCCAAAGCTAAACATGTAACAATCTTCCTGGAAATTATGAAGCAGTGCATATTTTGTCTGCCATATTTCCATGGTACCATAATATCCTATCTCGCCACACACCTATATGGATGGAGTAAGCTGACTATAGGCAGATAGCACTGAAATAGTGAACCAAAATAAATCTTTCTTCCCTCTAAGTTGTTCTCTTGGATATTTGACATAACAACAAAACCTAACACAAGAAGAAATGTAGAAAAGAACATTTGTATTTGATGGAAAAGGAAACACACAGATTCTGTTANTAAAATTTTATTTTTATTTTATGTATATGTGTGTTTTGCCTGCATGTCATATAGCCACCCACATGTGTAAACCTGGTGTCCCAAGAGGCCAGAAGAGGGAATTGAATCTCCAGGAATTGGAGTAACAGGCAGTTGTGAACTGTCATGTGGGTGCTGGAGAATGAACATTGGTTCTCTGTAAGAACAGCAAGCGTTCCTAATCACTTAGCCATCTCTCCAGGCCAGGTTTTTATTTTTAAAAGTCACATATATGTCTGTGTGGAAAGAGAATAACTGAGCTGCAAGAGTGCAAGTGGGGAGACTTGGTAGGGGGTAGAGAAATAATGCAAGTAAAAGAAAATGGTAGTTCAGATCCTGAGTGGACTAATGAAAGAACTTTCAGTCAATGAATAAATCAGTAAGGAATGACTTGGCACCTATCTCAATATGCATGGCTGACTCTACTCATCATTTTGAAGGGAGATTCATCTTCTGCCTCCCACCTTTCTTTTTGGCAGTCTGTCTTCTGCCCAATTATCAAGCATACCAATATAATGGGGCTGAGTTAATAAGGTGTTACTTTATTAAAAGTGTTAACATTTAAGGAAATAAGAAGAAAGAATTGACTAAAGGGATTTTAATTAGTTTTTTTTAAATAGAAGAGTATTTGTCAATCTATGATCCAAAAACATTAACATTCTGAGAGTCTATAGAAATGTAATGGGTGGAAGAGGCCTTGTTCTAAAAATAATGAAATTTCTGGGCCCTATCCAAAATCAGAATGAGAATCCAAAATCTTGATTAGGATTTGCAGTGGAGCTCAGTCAATGGTAGACTATCATATCCTTAGGTGATTCTGCTGAATATTAGCAACTGAGGAGCATTGCTTATGAGACTAATTTGGAGATTGATTTGTTTTTATTTATTTATTCATTTATTTTGAAACCAGAAAAAATAACTGTGAGAAAAATGGAGAGAAAATTCCAGGTTGAGACTGGTCCTGAGAAAATGCCAAGAAGGAAGAATTAGCTAGTTTAAGCTAAGGAACAAGTAAGTGGACTGATTTGTTAGGCAGATGAACTTGACTAGAAGTGATGTGAAATCACCTTCAGCAGGAGAAAACAGAAGGTACAGCATGTTCAGAGAGTGGCCCCACTATCGCTGGCCTACATGAAATGAAGCAGTTTCTATAATCCCTGAGTCATGGAATTTCCTTCTCTTGCTCAGTGACTAGAACATAACACACATAGTTGACTCCATGAGTGAATGCTTGTTCCCCCTTTCCTAAACTTTTGTGTTGAAATTTTCATCTTTATAGTGATGCTTTTAGGAGGTGGGATCTTTTGGACTTCATTAGGTCCTGTGAGTGAAGACCCTGTGATTGAGATTAGCCCTTCTAAAAGGGAACACAGTTTGTTAACCTGTCACCATGTGAGGAAATGGCAAGAAGATATTCTCTATGAATCAAGAAATAGTCTTTCACTAGACAAACTACCAGCACCTTGATATTGAACTGCCTAACATTTAGAATGTGAATAACAAATTTCAGTTGTTTATAAGCCATCAAGTGTATGGTATTCTGCAATAGCAACCTGAATGGACTAAGAAAGTACAGCAGCAATAGCCAACCATAATGAGTTTGTACTATGAGCCAGGCACTTTGCAGGTGCATTACATCATTTAATCCTTATATCCCCAAGAGGTAAGTGTTACATGTTAATTCTTTGTCAATAAAGAAACTCAAGAATAGAGAGACTAAACAATACGCCCCAGGGTCACATAGTTTTGAAGTAACTAAACCAGAATTTTGAACTGTCTCTAGAGATTGCTTGTTTAGTTACAATGCAAAGTCATTCATATCAACTCATACCCATGAGAATTGATAGTCCTTTAGGGAAGCGCACACACATTCACTTAGCAGAAGTCATTATGCATGATGGAGGCTAAGTCTTGTGGAGTCAAAGACAATTTAGGTCCTAATAAGGCTTGGCATAGTCCTGGATAAACATAAAACCTCATACAGAGATTCATCTTCTCTGGTGGGTTAAAGATGGCTCAAGATGGCAAGTGGGAGATGTTGAGAGCGAGCGACTGGGAGTCTGTCAGCAAGTTTGTTGGTACTAATACATACACATACACACAAAAGTGGGAGTTTTAATTTATTTGGATTTTGTTATACTTGTTTTATAATTTGTTTGATTTTAGTGCTGAGGCACAAACTAGAGGTCTTGTACCTGATATGCTAGCTCTGAACCATTGAGCAATACCCTTGTCTTAGTAATGGATTCTCTTTGTATTTTAAATAAGTTTTGACATATTGAAAAAATAATAAGCATAAGAGGGGGAAGAAAAGGAGGACAGACAGATAAACATCACAAAATTAAACCAAATTATTTAGTTCTCTACTGCAGATAGTTTCTAATGCCTTGGGTATAATACAAGATAAATAATCAACTTTTTGAAGGTAATTTTAAATTTAGGTGTAAACTGTAGGCTGTCTAGTGGAACTGATCTGAACTTTATTTTGACTTGGCATCTTCTTCTAAGTTACTGAATCAACCCCTTGAGGATTATCATGACAGCAGATTAGAGCGTGAAACCAGTCCTTTTCAGTAGCCTTGGATTCTTAGAAGTCATGCATTCAGTTATGAGCAATTACTGTCAGTTTAGACATTCAAGTTGAAAGAAGGAAGTGTATAATTAATCAAGCAGAGGCATATAGAACCAGAGCAGGAAAGATTCGACGGTATAAAAGACAGAATGGAGGGTGGGTGAGAGAAGTGTACTCTGGTCGTTTTTCTTAACATTCGCCATAATCGGGTGTTAAGGAATTCAAGAACTTCTAATTTGGACTTTTGCTAAACACAGAGCAAGACAAAGGGGAAATTATGCCGCAGCACTGAAGATGCCCTCTGCTGACACTGTTTAATCATTCATGTGTTCAACGAGGGTCATGCCAGGCACTCTGCGTGGCACTTGTGGATGTGAAGATTAATCAGGTCACAGCCGTGGCCTCACAGAGGGCACAACGTAGTGGGATAGATGAGGAAACAACAGTAAAAGAAACTAAGTAATAAAGGAGCAAAATTTATTTTTTCCTGAAGGGTCTGCATGATTGAGAATGAGGGTAGGAGACCAATCTTTCAGAGGAGCCAATAAATATGACACAACCTCGTGCAACAGGGAAGAAATGAGCACAGAGTTTCTTTTTTAAAGATTGACATTATTGTATGTGTCTGTATTCCTGAGTGTATGTATACACGTATGATCTGTCAATTCAGGAGAAGGCCGAGGTCCAAATAGGGTACTGTGGCCCCTGGATGAGGAGTTTCACAGGTAGTTTCCACCAGTTTCACAGGTGATTGTGAGCTGCCATATGGTTGCTGGGAACCGAATGTGGGTCCTCTGCAACACCAGTAAGCAGTTTTAACGGCTGAGCCATCTGTCCAACTCATACATTGATTTCTTATGATAGAAAAGCTTTGACTGCCCTCAGGGGTAAGATGATACCTATTCAAATAGAGTGCATTCTGAGTTGGGTATGTGTATGAACACACATGTCCCCTTTGAAGGAACAAGGAGGGAGAAAGGATAGAAAAATACTCCAAATGCTTGTCAGAAAGGAGAATGGGTTTAGAAAGTCCAGAAACACTCTGGAATTGGCATATGAAGAAGACCTGTAAGAACTGCAGAGGTTAAAATTGTACCTGGGTTTAGATTGTAGGAGACACACAGAAAACCTTCAAAAGGATTGCAAACCTTTGCAAATGAGTCAGGCTTCAGGAAATACAGAGGGACTGGGACATCAGGAGGCCCCTCCCCTCCCTGTTCCTCCCTGATGCCACCAAAGTATACACTGTGCCTCTATGCTTGGAAGTTAAAGAACAGAGAATGCCAACTGCCCGTAATGCCATCTACAACCACTGTGGTATTGAAAGCTGTTGTCCTTGAGGTGCTTGGGATGTAGTGAAAAGAAGCAGGAGCCAGAAGGCTGGGCTTTCCAAGGCTGTTCTTTCATAAAGCAGGCATGATAACCTCTGTAGACCTCCCAGACTTCTTGTGAGGCTCAAACAAGATGCTAGGTAGAAAAGCATTTTGTGAACATTTACAGCATGTGTGTTGCTGTGTTGACTCCCTCTGTCCTACACACCCCCTACGGTAATCAAAAGCCCTCAAGGATCAATGAGATAACCGATAGATAACACTGAGCCCTGCTGAAGGAAGGTAGTGTATGGAAATATTAATAATGGTGATTCCCATCTGCTTTTTCTGACAATGCCTCCCCTTAAAGTCTGGACACGAAAAGAGCGTGACACACAATGCCCTTTGCTGTTTGTTGAAATCTCTCTACTGCCGAAAGGCAGCTGCATTGTCATGCTTTTTTTGCCTGCAAGTACTTTGTTTTCAATTTAAAAATGTTGTTCCTCCTTCTTCTGCTCATCTTTTCTAAGTTTCCTCTTGACAAAATCTGGATATAGATATTTATACAAATGTCATATGCATGTAATCACGGTTGTCTTTCCATCTCCAGAGGCCATATAGCAAACAGTAGATTATGATAAGCAAGTGGTCACATCTGGCCAGAGCCCTTCAGAATACACTGACACTAGAATTTTGTATGAAGCAGAGTGTTGAAGATGAAGTGCACAGTTTTTCTGAAAGTAAAATAATGGGAGGGTAACTGTCAGCCATATGTCTTACAGAGGGCTGCATTCTTTCAAGTGCCATTCCATGCTTCCAATGGGAAGGACTCCACTGTGGATGGCTGCCCCATTTTTTTGTTCAGTGACTCAGATATGTGTTGTCCCCAAAGCAGAACCAGGTGTGATACTTCAAGGAGGTAAGGGACAAATATCATAAAGGCAGGCAAGAATGGACAGTGGTTCAGGAGCAGAATAATTAGTCTACATCACCACAAGTATATTTTTTTCTACTCTAGAGGCATTCTGGTGAAACGTGGAGGCATGATCCCAAGAAATCTGAGTGTTTGTTTGTACATGTTCCTGTGCACAAGTGTGGAGGTCAGAGGTCAAATTCTTATGTCACTTGTCTGGCACTGTCTGCCTTTGTTTTTTGAGACAATGTCTCTTGGCCTGGATCTAGCTACTTAGGTTAGGATGGCTGTTCCTCAAGCCTGAGGGAATCTGTCTGTCTCAGCCTACCCAGCACTGGGATTAGAACTTTCTGTGCTCCACCATTGCTAGCTTAGTACTGTGATGCTTACAGTCTTAATGCTTGTACAAGAAAACACTTTTCCAGCTGATGTATTTCCTCACCTCCCAAAGAAGAAGCATCTTTGGAAATGGTAGCCAGAAGGAATATCTAGAACCAGTAGTGGTTAATTTCTTAAATCACAACTACCCCTCAGTCCTGTCCTGCCTGTTCTCCTCTTCTCCCCTTATGCTGGGTGCCTTCTCCAATTAGGTTCTGGTCTGGACAATTTATTAGAGATAAGGAATTAATAGGTGCTAATGGCTCTGCTTATAAAATGGGCTTTCTATCTTAAAGCAGTGGCAATTAGATGCTGAAGGTGGAGCTACCTTCTGGATCTCTCCTCATCTGTCATACGGATAGGAGGGTGACAGGCTAGTACTAGAAGACAGAACTTCACTGCGATTCAAAGCTGTGATATACGACACAGCGATATTTTTTTTCTTACCGCAGACTGGGAAAATGCAGAGAGTTACATGCTACAATTCAATATACCAGGATTAAAACAATTATTGTGAATCAACTTGATCATTCCTTTATATGCCTACAGAGACAGTGTTTTTTTGTCACCAACAAATAAATGAAGGTTTGTAAATACAGGTAAACTTAATTTTTAGAGGATTATCTATTCTCAAGGGTTCCAAATCTTTAAATTAAAAGTGTCTCCACTGCATAAAATGAAAGACCAGTGTCGCACTAGTGTGAGACACAAAGAGAGCGGGCCTAAAATACAGGAAGATTAACTTGTTGCTATTTTCATTTTGCCTGTGTGTTTCAGATTCAAAAAACAGCAAGATCCCTCAGTGTGGCCTCATCGACTAGAGTTACCTGAGGCCAGAGAAGAGGGAACAACTTCAGAAGTGTTTTATTTTATTCAAGCCATGGATTTTGAACCAAGGAATTAGTGAGAGGACACGAAGTAAGCAATCTTCAGTGTGTGCTTGGATCATGTGAGCATTTTTTTTAGAATAGATTTTGGAATATTTACTTATGATTTTTATGTCTATGGGTGTTTTGCCTGTGTGTATGCAGTGCCCACAAAAGCCAAGAGCATCTAGTGTCTTTAACCCCTCAGCCATCTTTCCAGCCTGGTGGAATCATCTTGCCATCTCTCTAGCCTGGGGGAATAATCTTCTCCTTCTCTTATTATTATCTGATTTCAGGTTTTTGTTATTAAAACCAGTTAGAATTCATACTATTTCTTCTTCTTCTTCTTCTTCTTCTTCTTCTTCTTCTTCTTCTTCT
>LOEQ01005474.1:143210-169141 GCA_001685075.1 Bramus lutescens | reverse complement strand
ACCCCTTTAAATCCCAACTGGTGTGGGATTGTTTATGACTTACGCCTTCATTAGTTGGTACTTAGTTCACAAGCATAGGCCTTGGCTTAACTCTCCAGCACCTATGTGCAATGGACATTGGAGCCATGAAGAGAGAATGATGAATTGTCATTGAGCAAATATGGAAAGGCTCTTTAGAGCATGTGCATATGAAGCTAAGTCTTTAAGTGGCAATATTTCCATGAACGATGGTCTGAGTGGGAGCCATATCAAGAGGTAGACAGAGCTTACCTGAATTCCTAAGGGAGGAGCTAGACATCTGCCATCCATCACTGTCAGCTGCATGCAGTTATTGAGCAAGAGAAATATGGGCAGTGTGCGTGGATTGAAATTTGCATAATTCATTTCTGTCCATTATACTTAACTCTGTAGCGTGTAATAGCAAAACTACTGGTAGCCAATTTTGCATTTTCTTTTTCATTCGATGTCTCTAAAAATATCTATTTTATACTTGAAACAAAGGCTGATTAAAGCACCACTTCATTACATGGGCTTTGTCTCCTTGATAACTCTCTACAATTTCTCACTTTTCACCTGGTTGGTTCCTACTCGTCTGTTCTATTAAACATCACTTCTTCAGACAGGCCTTTCACTGCTGCAGATGTAACTTGGTGGCAGAGAACTTGCCTAATACACCTAAGCCCAGTGTCTGATCCCTCAGTGCCACAGAAACAGAAACAGAGAAGTCTCTCAAGAGCACACAGTCTAGCTAATACCCCTTCTAACCACACTTACACAAATACTTATTTTCTCTCCCAGTGTCTGCATCCTCTCCCTAGGCACCTAACATGATTATAATAATGCATTAATTTGTTTAATATTGGCATGTTGTGTTTGACTATAAGCTTGTTAAGACCTAGAACACATCTCCATTTGCTCAGTGTTACATCGTTTCTAGTATGAAATCTGAAATAGAGTAGACATACAGTGAATATCTGTGGAATTAAAGCTCGGGAGTTGCATAGTCTATTGTTACTATGCTATGGCATGAGTCTGAAAAGTCCCCTACATGCTTGTGTTCTGAGACCCTTTTTCCCAGATGGTTTGCTGGTTTAGCGGCTATTGAGGCCTCACTGGTGGAGTTAGGTCACTAGAGGCAAGCTCTTGAAAGTGGTAGCCCCATCTTTGGTTCTGGCCCCACTGTCTGTTATCTGGTCTGTCACGTGGAAAAGCCTCTATCACACACTTCCGCTGCCATGAACTTCTCCACCATGGACTGCAATATCTGAAATTGTGAGCCCAAATGAACCCTTCCTGTTGTAGGTTGTTTCTATATGGTATGCTATCACAGAGACATGAAAAGTAACTAGTATAACTTGGTTTGTGAGTCATACACCAAAAACAAAGGAAATTACTGCAATTATTGGCAAGAAGCACTCTAAAGTACCTTCTGGGTAAAAGAACGACCTATGTTTTCTTTTCAGACATTCTCCTTCAAGGAATCTTTGAAAGCAATAGCAGTTCTCAAAACACTTAAGAAAAGGTCAACTTGCCAAAGTACTTTTGTGGCCTGCCTGAGTCTATGGAAGCCTTCAAGTTGAGTTACTATAACTCCTCTGAAACAGAAGCTGTTGCCATGTGATGCTTAGTGACATAGTCATGTGCTGTTCTGTTTCTGAGTTACTGATGCAAGGTACTTGGGCATGAGAAGGATAAAGGATGTTTTGGTGGTACAGGACAGTCCAAACCTGGAAAATCAGGTCATCTTTCCATCATTTTTATGTGAAAATTACCTCATTTAAGATGTCTCTGGACTGTATTACACCAAGATATCAACAAAGAATTCCAAGACTTTATGAAAAATGTCCAGTTTCTCCAGAACAGGAGCACACACACATATGTCTATATGTTCAGGTGAAGAGAGGGAGGTAGCAAGATAACAATTCTATTTCAAATAATGAAATATCTTATATGGAGAATCTCACAAGATGTCACAACTTAAACTGACATATACAGCGAGTCCTAATGGAAAGTGTCAGCGAATGGTGTCAATGACCAGTGAGATCATTTCCTTACCGGAAGTGCTCATTAATACTGTGACCCTAATATTTCTGCCTTTTGTGATTCTGGAAGTCATAACCAGGCTAGGTTTCACAGACAGCACAGAATAGAAAAAGCTTATGGGGATATAGTGCACTTTTAAGAAGTAAAATAAATGTAATAAAAAGCAAGCAACATAATTGTCATGACTTATACCTCATGACATTTGATAATAACAAGGTTGGTACATTGCAAATAAGTTCCACATTTACAACTCTGCCTTGGTATTTACACTTATTAAATTGTTTAGGGAGGTGATTCCTGGATACTGGAGGCCCATATATAAGACATATTAGCATAATTGGAGTACAGCCAAATCCCTCAGTGTACATTGCAGATACATTTTTAAAAGCTTGACCTTGGAGGAGACAACTTCCTACTTGTCTTCAATCAGTTAACAGCTGCTGAAGTTCTCTAAAGTCAACTTGCAGACATCCAGTTTTGGGAGGTTGTACTCAACACTGACCTTACACAGGTCTTCAGTTCCCAAGACGGTGATGAAGGTTATATTCTCACCTGGCTGAGGAAATTAGCTGCAATTTTCCATTACCTGAACCAAACATTGCTTTTCATTTGTTTAATTCCCTGAGAGTTGACACTACACATTCATTCATTGAGCAATTGCTTTGTGTAAAGACCCTGAGATGAATGAGACAGTCATTGCCATCAAGGAACTTACACTTCAGTCAAGGACACAGAAAACCAAGTATAGTAGGAGGCAGAATTTAAAAAGGCCATAATAGAAGTATGAACAAATTGCTGTGGGAGCATTAGATAATACCATTTATTTTAATGGTGAAAGGAAAATTAAGAAAGGCTTGAAAAGGCAGCATTGGCCCTTGAAGGATTAAAAGGAGCAAAAGGGTGAGGGTACGCAGTGAGGCAATACTAGGCTGAGTAAGCTGCAGGTATGCATCCTGGAATGAGGGTACATGCATGCCTGAGGATAGTAACATATTGCTGGCATTCTCTCACAGTAAATCGTTGTAGGGATGGAGGAGAAGAGGCTTGGAGTTTACATCGGAGTATGCACTTGGGACTTTTGAAGGTCACACTACTTTTGTTAATAGAAACAAACAAAGGCCTTCAAAAATGGTTCAGACTAGGTAACTAAGGATGCTATCTCTGACATTGTGAAGGAGAATGAAACGTGGAGACGAAGCTCCATGCCTGGGAGATACCAGGGTGGAAGTGGGGGAATAACAGAAGATACAGTAGGAGTTTCTCACCCTAAGATTAGTAAAAGGATCGTGCCAATGATGTCGGGTTGGGAAAGTGCTTTCCTGGGGGAAAACATTTGGTAATATGCAGAGTTTAGTGTGTGGTCTCTACTTTTCAGGAAGGAGGTTGTGTTGGAGTACTGGAAGGAATTCAGAAAATCAGCTGTTTGAAAGTCATGGACAGGACTAAGATGACCTTGGGAGTGAAGAGAACATGAATGAAGAAAATTGGGGCTAATGCCTATATTCATGGGCCATGTGTCAGTAACCACCAAAAAAGGTGACTAAAGACTTTTAGGAGTAGTAAGGGGAGCCTGGGCTAGGTGTGTTTGGTGGGAGACTGGAGAGAATAAGCAGAATGAACTTTCAGAGGAATTCATAAGTTTTAGCAGGGAGGCTCATGGTGTCCTCGAGGAGCCTTGAAGGAGATTCACAAGAAAGTTGCTCTTTAATAGGATACTGGGAACTTGAAGGCATTTGAAGACTAAGAAGAAATGAGATGATGGAATAATGGATGTGAAAAGTGAAAGTCCTTTCAAAAGCACAAAGTGACACACAATATAAGGTCACAGAAAGTCAGCTTTTTTCACAGATGCTGCAGAGTCAAAAAGTCACTGACATCTGTAAGACACTTTCATTTTCATCACTATACTGAATTCTACTAGGGGCACTTAGTACATGACCCCTTTCATTTCCCCTGTCTTCGGTCCCTAAGGACCACCAGTTGTTCAGCCAGGTAAAACACTTCATTACTTGATTTTTGTCAAAAACTTCAGGCTAGTGTGCTAGTCTAGGCCACAGATTCCCAAAGACTATTGAATGAGAAATTATCATATTCAAGTATTTTCTATTTAAATTTCATTATGGTATTTGTGATTTAGAAAATGAAGGGAAGAAACATGAAATGCTGGAGGGAAAGAAAGGTAGAGAACCTTGAAAAACTAGTTCCTATTACCAAATAAAATAGTTTTAGCTTAAATAAAGCTATTCAGTGTCATGTGACTTGAGAGATAAGCCACATAGTTCTTGAGAGAAAGGGCATTTAGCATAAAAATACATCGGAAGGCTGAGATTCCAAGGAAAATACCGAAATAGAAAACTTTTCTGTTTTTTTATTATTACTTCATCTTTCATTTTTTTTTCAGACAGGGCCTTATTTTGTAGCTCAGACTGATCTTGAACTTGGGGTGATCTTGAACTTACTACCCAAAGTGCTGAGATTACAGGCATGAACCATGCAGGCTGCCTGCAGCTCCTGGAGAGAGTAGTAATTGCTGAAGAAGCTCTTAAATGTACAGTTTGAAATATTAAGCAGACACTTAAGAAGCTCTAACTCTGAACTAATTAAAGTCTTTTCCATAAATTATACTTCATCTAAATGCTTTTCTTTCCTGTTGGTGTGAGACCAAAAGTGAAGCAGGACATCTTAATGTCATCTCAGTCTTTGTTGGTTTCTTATTTCTTTAAAGAGCTGTTCTGTGGTTTAGTTTTCAGTATTATTAAAAAGTAGGAAAAGAAAGGAAAGCAACCAAAAGAAGGTAGCTTTCTTTATTACTGTAAACACCAGGCTACTCTATAAGTTGTATAGAAATCCTGTTCTTTTGTCTGCTTTCTTTGTCCATGAACTCATGATACGCATTAATCAGGTTTGCACGAGAACTCAACAATATAGATAAGACATGTGCTGGTTAGTTGTTTTTATTTTGTTGTCAATTTGACATAAGCTAGAGTCACCCAAGGAAGAGGGTAACTCAATTGAGAAAATACCTTCATCAGGCTGGCATGTAGGTAAGTCTGTTGAAGTGTTTGCTTGATTAATGATTGTTGCGCAAGAGACAGGTGGCTCTGTGTGCTATAAGAAAGTAAGTTGAGGGAGCCATGAAGAGCAAGATAGTAAGCAGCACCCCTCCATGGTCTCTGTTTCTGCTCTTGCCTCCACGTTCCTGCCCTGTTTGAGTTTCTGTTCTGGTTCTCTCAGTAAAAGGCTTACATGAACTTGCAAGCCAAATAAACTATTTCTTCACAAAGTTGCTTTGAGTCATTGTCTTAGTTACTGCTCTGTGGCTGTGATAAATCAACATAACCAGGAAACATTTTGTTTGGGACTTGCTTATAGTTTCATAGGGTTAGTCCATGACCATCATGGTGGGAAGCTTAGTGGCAGGCCTGGCATGCATGCATGCACGGTGCTGCAGCACTAGCTGAGGGCTTACATCCTGATCCATAGGCAGCAGGCAAAGAGAGTGAAACTAGGTTTGGTGTGGGCCTTTGAAATTTCAAAGCTAATCTCTAGTGGCACTCCTCCTCCAAAAAGGCCACACTTCTGAATTCTTCCCAAACAGTTTTGCTAACTAGGAACCAAACATTCAGACATATGAGCCTGTGCAGGCCATTCTCATTAAAACCACCAAAGTCCATCATGTTTATTATGGTAGTACAAAGCAAACTAGGACAATAGGATTGTACCATGTCTCCTAACTGCAACTGTGCACATTCAAAATACCACTGAAAAGATGATTCCTTCAGTGTCTACGTTGGCTGTTTTATGTGGCACATCAGTCGCCACTCAGTCCTGAAACCTGTGGCTGCTCGCCTTCATCATGATCTCAGTGACCGACTGATAGCCAACTTGTTTGCTGTCACTTGAATCAACAACATGTGTCTTCACTTCTCAATAGCACCACTGCAATATCTTCCAACAAGGTTTGCTTTCGGCTTTCTTTGCTTTTCTCTCATTCTATTTTAGCAACATTAAGGATGGATTAAGACTTCATGCAGACTAAACAAGCACTCTATCACTGAGCTGCAACCCCAATCCTGCCTCATTCTCTCCCACACAGAATTTCTAGACTTATTTTCTTTATATTTCATAATTTTCTTTTTAAATTTTCAAAAATGATTTAACTATGTATGTATGTGTGGTGTTTTGAATCGGTATGACCTCCATAGAAGTGTTTGAATGCTTGGTCCATAGGGAGTGGCACTATTGAGAGGTGTGGCCTTGTTGGAGGAAGTGTGTCACTGTGGGGTAGGCTTTGAGGTCTCAGATGTGCTCATGCCAGTGTGACAGTTCACTTTCTGTCGCCTGTGGATCAAGATATAGAACTCTCAAGCTCTTTCTCCAGCATCATGTCTGCCTGTCATGCTTATTGACATGACAATAATGGATTAACCTCTGAATCTGTAAGCCTGCTCCAGTTAAATGTTTTCTTTTATAAAATTTGTTGTGGTCATGGTGTGTCTTCACAGCAATAGAAACTCTAACTAAGACAATACGTGTATAGTCATCTTTGGAGACTAGAAGATGTCAGATATGTAGGAGGTGGAGTTACAGGCAGTTGTGAACCTCCCAATGAATGAGTTGGGAAATGAATTAAGGTTTTCTGTAAGAGCAGTATGCACCCTTAACTGCTGAGCCATCTCCCTAGCCCACTTTATATAACTTCCTTATATATAACTTTTCAGCATAGAATTAAACCATGTAGCCACTCTTGGTTTTCATGGCTATCTTAGATACTATCCTACATGACCAAGAAAATTTATAGAAGAGATTATTTAGGGCTTATTGTTCCAGATTGTTAGAGTATATGATGGCAGAGTAGAGGTACCATATGACAAGCAGCAGGAGCAGGAACTGAGAGCTCATATCTTGAACCATAGACAGGAAAGCAAAGCATGCATTAGGGATTGCAGGAGGGTTTTGAAACCTCAAGCATATCTTCAGTGACAAACATTTTGCAACAAGGTCACACTTCCCTATCCTTCCCAAACAGTTCCACCAACTGGGACCAAGTATTTAGATGCCAAGACAACTGGAGGACATCTCATTTAAACCATTGCAATGGGTCCTAAATTCCAGTTATATTGAATGAATATTACCTGCATATGTACAAAAAAGTTCAGATTCATACCTTCAGCCATGCCTTTTCTCCCTCCCTTCTCAAAAAGAATTAAGTTGCATGAAAATAAAGGCCATATTGATCTGATTTTATTCCTTGTTATAGTCTTAGAGCTTAGCCTTGTACATGGCATGCAGTAGGCATTTAATATATATTAGCTAAATGTATAAAATCATCATATGTATATCTAATTACCTTTTAAATTTTACTTTAAAACTCTATTCCTTTAAAATGTTTACACTGGTGCTTGTTTTCGACTTTACTCTTCTAATACTTAAAAAGTGATTTGATTTTTTTTTTTTTTTAGTATTTCCATAGGTCTTGTCTATGCCATGGTTAGGACACTGATCAGTATCTTTCTACTTTGAATTGCAATTCTTTTTCTTTTCTTTTCCTTTCTTTTCTCTTTTTTGAGACTTATTTATTTTATGTGTGTTCCCTCAGAGGTCAGAAGCGTGTGTCATATTCCATAGAACTTGCGTTAAATGCAGTTGTGAGCAACCATGTAGGTGCTGAGAACCTTCCTTTGCAAAAGCAGTAAGTGGTCTAAACTGATGAGCTATTGCTTCTGTTGTTCCAATTATGTTTATGTGTCTCTCCCCCAGACCGAGATCTCAAAGGCATTAGGTATATTCAATTCATAACTCTGTCCTCAAAAGGTGGCTTTTTTGAGTAGGTACGCACTGACTAGAACAGCCACACCAGGGTTAGAGGCTGAGGAAGCATAAGCAAAATGCAAACTTTGATGGGTTAAGTAACTTATTTAAGTACTATTATATCTAATAAGTTAATAGCTTGTATGCTATGCACATAAACATTAAAAAGTGAAATTATTGGCTGGACCTCAATTTACCAAGGTATAGGTGAAAATATTCTCTGTACCTCTATTAGCCAAAATATAAGGTCATCATTACTAAAGACTAAACTCTGGCTAATATTCAAGAAGTCGGCGCAAAGTCATGGTGTGTATAATTCATGTATTTGCTAGTATTTTTTCTGCAGAGGATACTAACTATAAATATATTTTACTTGTGGCTATTGGGATCACAAACATCTAAATCAATTCTCTGTGTAAATGGGATCTTTGGCTATAGCATTCTTTTGCTATAAATCAAAAGTGCATAGTACATTACATGTATGGTATATTCATCAACTTCCAGCTTTCCATTTGTTTTTCAACTCTTGGCCTTAAGCTCAAACTCCCCTGTTGTGGATATTATGTTTGTTTGGACTCCTTATTTGGGTCTTGGAGAGAAATATATTTGATTGCTGGAGCAAACTATGACAAAGGAAACAATGGGTAGGCCGGGTCTGGGATCCTATCATTTAATTTATAGATCTGCTTATTGCATTGTCCAGTACTTTATCTTGAAGATGGACCACTCACAAGGGGGGATTCTTTTTTAAGTTCTTCTGAGAATAAAAACCTGCCATTCTTCATTACTTGTGCTGGACATTTACCCCTCTGCTGAAGTCCTTTTGCTTTAGTACTATACAGAACACACAAATATCTCTGCAAAAACCAGTTTGTATGGAGCATGTGAATTGCCATTCTGATGTTTTAGTTGTATAAACATTTCTCTACTATTCTGATGAGCGAAGTGCATGGATGCAAAGAAGAATCTTAAGTATGTGAGTCGTTGAAGACAGTTCATGATGTCTACTTGACCTGGCCCTTCCAAAAACACTCTTGAAAGCTCTGTTTAGTGAAAGCTTTCCTTAGAATGTCCTCACATCCCCTTGACACTTCAGTATCTATAGCTTTTCATTCATATTTAGTCTGAATCATAGACAGTACAACATTTAATGCAAATCTAAGCTTTATTGAATTAGTAGGCATTATATAGAGATTGCAAGTCATTATTGGTCCAGCACAGAAACAGGTGTTTGTTCCGAGGCTAAATGAGAGCACAAATCGACAGTTTTACTGCTGCTTGAACTATTTCTTTAAGGTGGCTTGCTAGTGACACAATCTCCCTCAATACCCATTCAACACAGTCTTTGATTTCACCTCTCCCTTCAGCAGAGGGATTCACAATATCTAAAGGAAGCTTTTAAAGAACCATTCTGTATCAGAGGTAGTTTTGTGCCTGCATTATGCATCAGAGAAGACATCTGAACAAAGACTCTATAAAAAGGGCAGAAGAGATACACTAGAGCAGAGTTGAGATCCATGAATTTTTTTCAACTAATTGGCTACAGTGGCAAAAGTATCAATCAAAATTTAGAATAGCCTTTTGTCTATTTAAAAACAAAGCATGCAGTAGCCTGTGCAGACAGTAGCTTTTTAATAACAACCTTAAATCTGGCTTGAGCACCAAGGATGCATTTTCAAAAGTATAAAGTACATTTATATGCAGTGACTACTGTAGTGGTTGAATTATGCCCCCCCTCCACAAAGAGACACGTTTATTCATGTGCTAATCACCAGAATTTGAGATATTACCATATTTGGTTAAGCAGGTATTTGGAAGTGTAACTAAATTTAGGCTCTGAAAATGAGGATGTGACCATAGATAATCTAGATGGGTCAACAAAACCATCCTTACAAGAGAGAGGGAGAGGTAGATTATATATAGAGAGGGGATGGTGTTGAAAAGGCAGATGAAGCCATAATCCAAGGACTAATGAAAATCACATGAAAAGAGGCAAAGAATGGATTTTTTACCCGAGCCCACAGAGGAGTGCTGTCCTGTCAATATCTTGGCTTTTGATTCGTGACCTTAAAAACACTACAGAACCAGAAATCTACTCTTTTTTTCCCACTGTGTTGTGGGAATCTGTTACAGTAACCATAGGACCCTAAAAGAAATTTTAGTTTGAGTTGGGGTATTGCTGTGACAAATATCTACAGATGGGAAAGGGGCTTTGGAATGGGCTACTGGGTGGAAGGTGTAACAATTTTAGATGACGAACTTAATAGAGAAACTATAGATTGCCTGAGCCAAACCACTGTTGGGAATGACGATGTTAAAGGCATTTCTGGATAGGGCACAAAGGGAAATGAATATTGTATTGGGACCCAGAAGAAAGGCAATTGTTTTTATATAGCAGCAAAAAAGAAAACAAACTAAATAACAACTTATCCGAATTGTCTCCTGTAGTTTTGTGGAAAGCCAGTCTTGATCCTGTAAGTGATAAAGTCTGGTATTTAACTGAGGAGCTTGGCAAGCCATGTGATGGAAGCGTGAGCTAATTCATTCTTGCTGGGGGTGGGCCAGCAGATTTAAGGGAGTGGGGAGGAGAAAGGAGGATAATATATGAGATATGAAGGTGAAATGGGAGTTACGGATGGGACGGTAACAGGGGGTAGTGGTGGAAGTGAGGGCAGGGGGATGGAAGGTGGGGAGAATAATCAAAAGGAAAACAAAATGTTAATGAAAATGTCACAGTGAAACTCATTACTTTTTTACTAATTTAAAAAAGAGTTAAATAAGAGGAAATGAAAACGTTAAGGAAAGAAAAAGAGGAGGTAAATTGAAGAAAGAACCATTATGTCAATAAGGAAACTGCATTTAATTTGGTAATTTTTGTTAATCTTAAAGATGGTAAAATGAGGAAATTCTGCGTGAAGATGTGCTTTGGAGTTAAGGTGAAGGATGTGGCCTACCAGTTTTTAAAGAATAGCAAGCACTTAATAGATCAGGCACACATTCCTGGATTCATTCAACTATCTCAAAGAAAACCACACATAGAGCTGAAACTATCTATGAAAAAACTGTGAGGATGCCAGGCGGTAGTGGTGCACACCTTTTCCCCAGCATATGGGAGGCAGAGGCAGGTGGATCTGTGTGAGTTTGAGGCTAGCCTGGTCTACAAGAGCTAGTTCTAGGTCGTGCTCCAGAGCTACAGAGAAACCCTGTCTCGAAAAACCAAAAACCAAAAAAACTGTGAGGTTGGATTGACATGACATACTTGGAACTCACATGTGATTTTTGAGAATGCAATCATTATCAGAATGCTTTTGGCTTGGCTTGAAAGGAACAGATAGGAGGAAATGAGAGAAGGCTGCCAGATAGATCACTATGGTCAGAAAACAAGCTAATAAAATTACTCATCTGCAAAATGTGGTAACTTTCAGATTAGTAAAAGCACCCCAAAGGCAAAAACAAGTGTGGGTACAAAGGCAGAGACCTGAGGCCTGGAGCAGAGGTCTAGCCTTAAATTGAAGAGAAAAGAGCTGCACTTCCAAAGGGTGATGTCTAAGACAGAAAGCCATTGCCACCCCTTGACACCCATGGGCAACTTGTTTGGCTGGTTGTTTGAAAACCTTTTGGGGCAGATGATTCCTTTCTACTTTCTGTTCTTTCCCTTTTGGAGCAGGAGTTCCTTTGTTATTAGTCCATGCCTGCCCTAGTGCTATTTTAGAAGAGAATAATTCATTCTTATTTATTCTCTCACTGAGTACCAGGTAGAGAAAGGATATTGTTCCAGGATTTGGAATACCTAACTATCATTCATACTTCATTAGATGATCTAGATTACTGGATTTGGAACTAATGGCATTTGGATGAAATTGTGGAGTTAGGGGTTACTTTTGAGCCTGGAGAACACTGAGATGAGGTGAATGAATTTTACATATGGGACAAACATACATTCTGGGGGTCAGTCGGCAGACAGGTGGGAAGAAGAGTCATGCAGATATCAGGAAGTTCAGAATCAGTGGTGAGATCATCCTGTTTTAACATAGTCTGTAAATGCCACCATCAGCATCCTTACAAGAGAGGCAAAGAGAGACCAGGTACACAGAGAGGAAGGTAATGTGAAGAGGAACAGAAAAATGTGGCCATAAGCTACACAATGCCTTTGGCCATCCAAAGATGAACAAGGCAAAGAAGGGGCCTCTGCTGTAGCCTCTGGAGGTAGCATGAATGGTCTGATGCCCAGATGTCAAGACTCTAACCTCCAGGACCATGGGAGAATACATTGCTGTGGTCTTAAACCATCAGATTTACTGTCAAGCATTACAGTAGCCAAAGGAAAATATACTAATCAGCTAACTTCTTAGGTAACATTCCAGAGAAAAAGTTGTAGAAATGGCATTTCTCATCTGTGGCAGAAGTAAACAAAAATAAAAATAAAAAATTTCAGCCTAATTTGGTTTTATTTTAAAAATTGCACTACATATTTATTTTTGGAGGATACTCTTCAACCTAAAATAAAAAGTGCAAGTGGCTGGAACAGGACTACTGTAAGTCCTATAAGTTAATTATGTGTCCCCTGAAAGGTTTTCTAACATTTGTGAAAAGCATGTGGAATGCATTTAAATACAAATATATAATTTATCAATAACAGTACTTCATTCATTCCTGTTTACAAACTAGAAAATAAGGCAAGTTCACATCTGGAAAAGGTGATATGCATCAGTATTTCAACCTTGACCAGTTAGGTAATATGGCAGGGCAAATGCCCCAAATTTCAGTCAACGTTTACATTTCAAGATCAATTTTCTACAGCCTGAAAAGCTATAAAAATAAAACACAAAACCTCAAATAAACCAGACAACAGTATTTCAGAAAATACTTTGTAAAGTCAAAAATGCATACAGTAGTTATTTACATCAATTAGTACAACTTAAATTTTGTGGTTATTGTTTTAAAAAGTATATGAAAGTGGTATGTTTTTAAGTGTGTGTGTGTGTGTGTGTGATTTTCACTTAAGAAAAAAAATGAAAAAAGCCTCAGACATTGTTGCCTTCTGATTTATCTATTATAGCAGCTTCAGAGTATTTTGAATTATAATACCCAAGAAAGAATGCACTAAGATGAAAGGCAACAGTTTAAATTAATATACATCAGTATAAAGATGCTGTGAGCTACTGGTCACTTGTTTACATTGTCTCAGAAGGTGGCTTGCTAAGCCAGTCATTTGTTTTTTCTCTGAATGTCTATAATGTGCTTTGGAGAAATAGAATTTTCTACATAAGAAATATACATACAAGCAATCTTTTACAGCAATCACAATCATCTGCATGAATTAGTCTTGAAATTATACTCCAGAGAAGTTACACCAATTATTAAATGCACATTGTAAGCGAATAGACAAGTTAAGTATAACTTCTGCTCTCTCACATATTTAAAACAACGCTAAGCTTCTTTATCTGCTAGTGTTGTTTTGGCAGCATCACTGAAATGTGTTAATAATATAAGGTAAGTAAGTATGGTGATGACAGAGAGGTTTACCTTGTTACAAATATATGGAATTACTGCAGTAAGAGACATAAGCACACACACATGCATGCACACGTGCGTACATACATGCACATGCATGTACGCACACACGCATGCACACACACCCACACACATGCACAGATACTTGCTTTTACTTCAACCACCAAAGTAGAATAGGTAAAGGGGTAGAAAGGGAGATAAAACTATTGACCTTTACAAAGTTTTCTACTGCCTCCTGCATAATGAATTCCCTTTCCTCCCTCTGGACTCTTCTGCAGTTCTATTCCCTAACTCTCAGGGATGAAGGGAGAAAGAAGCACTAGAGTGAAGAACCAGGAATCAATATTTTCCTCTCAAATCTAAATAAAGGCAATAGAATTTTCAGGCTCATCCCTAGCATATGCATGAAGTGTAGAGGTTTTCTCAAAAATAGCTTTCCAAAGAATTTCTATAAGGCAGATATCTATGCCGAATTAGAAAACACTTCTTATAAAAAAGTTGAAATCTAGCTGATTTTGTTAAACTTTAGTTTATATTTAGTAATGACAAGTGCCTGCGATATCATGCTGAAACACTAGACTAATGGTAAGATTAATTTATGCAAAATACATGAATCCATCAGCTTTCACTTGAAATCGGTTCTAAATACCTTGACTGGAGCTTCTCTTTCAGAGTGTGCTTATTCGCACCCATTCTCTTGGACTTTACACTATATACATACACGCGAAGAGCTAGAAGTAGATACTGAAAAATCTTCCTGTCTATTCCCCTTTCCTCCTCTTTTATTTTTTTGGACAGTGGGGCGGGGTGGGTAGGTGTGACCTAGAAATTTCAGTTTTACATTCTCTGACAGACTGGAATGTTTGTAGGAGCCTTAGGATTCTTTTATTTTCTTTTTATATTTTTGTCTCCACAGTCAGGTAATGTCTCCACAATGTCAAGTAATGTTGGTCTTTACACTACAGAGGAACAACTGGTTTCTAATCAGGACAGCTGGGTTCAGATTAGTGGACTTGCAGTACACCTACAAATACATATTACTTCACCCAGCTCAGCTTGACCTTTGTGGAAATGCATTTATTTCCACTCAAACCCTTGAGTGTATATTTTGTTCTTCTCAAGATGGATGATTTTGCTTTCTTAAATGTCTCCATTCTTTCTGGCATCAGGAATCACTTGGATGACATGGCTCCATTGTGGCGAGAGCGTGATCTTTCCAGAGGGGCCCATCTGTTATCTGTAGGACAAAGAAAAGAAGAAGGGAACACACGGTGAGCTTTAGATTCTGACTATTGCACAGTGTCAGGTTGAGAGAGGTTTTCAAACAGTCTTGAAAAAATCACTTCAAATGAATATGGAAATAAGCTGCAAAGAGCCCGGATCTGAGGCATTTGCACTGCAGCTGCCAGGCTGAGTTCAAGAGTTCTGCAATCAGCCAGAAATGATTTTTCTTGGTAAGCAGAGGCAGAGTGATAAAAGCAATGGAAGAATTTTCTCAAGCACAGACCTCTTGGAAATAAGCAGGTGACAACAAAATTCCCTGGTAAGAATGTTAAATTGAAAAGATCTATGTACAGTGCCTTTTGTTAAAAACCTCTTCAATTCCCCATGAGTTTTCAATTTGTATGCGGGCTCCCTCTAAAGGACATCAGTGTATGCAGAGTTGGGGGGAGGCGAATTTTTTTTAAACAACGATTGCAATATATGGCAATCAAAGTAGTTACTGAATTTGCCTGATTGTATGATGCAAAGAAATTCAATACATTATATAGTCATTATGAAAATGAATAATGAATGGGACCTATTCTTGGTCCAATTCCCCTACCCATCACAGGAAGAATAATCACTGTAGAGACGACTGTTGGCACAAAACGTGGAAAGCAAAGTTTAAAAGCATTGAAGTTGCTGAAAATAGTTTTAGCTTTAATAGGGAAAAGGCTTACAGCTCTGCATTGTGATGATCACTACTACATTATTATCACCTCTGTTTTATGCTCGGCTTAAATGCAATTGATGTGGGTGAAAATCTCTTCCTGGCAAAAGCATAATATACTTAGATTTTCTATTTAGAAAGAGACTCAGTCCGTAGAAATAATGACAACCACCAGCACTTACATAAATGCTAACACTTTACACTAGTTAATTTGCTAATTCACACAACATCCCCGGGAGGTAAGCCCATTTCATTCCATCCTATTATCTCTGCTTTAGTGATGAAGGTTACACAGCAAAGCAATGGTATGATAGGAGATTATAATGCAAAGTTAATGTCTAAATGTCAGGCCTGCTTTGTTCAGAAGTAGACGTTGGATCCTCCCAAGCTGCTCTTCATTTCCTCACTAAGATGATGATGGCCCACTAGCATATCCTGTCTCTCCATGAGGAGGCTGCCCCGAGAAGTGCTGAGGTTTTGTAATGATGCCTTTCTTGGTTGTACTATCATCTCTTGACTAATTCCCGGTAGTCTGTGGTCAATACACAGCAAAATTTTCTTGCACCCATGACCTTGGCCTCATTAATACCACCTTGTGAGTGCACTGAGCAAACTAGTCAGACGCTTAAAGTGTACTCAATGCTTCAGAATGCAATCATATTGCAGAAAGGTGAAGAAGCAAGAGGCTTTCTACTTGGAGATACATCTGAGTGATGGATTATTTGGGGAATCCTTTTGAAGATACCATTAAAAGATCCATTATTTAATTTGTGATATGGATCAAAATTCGGCTAAAAATGTGAAGATAGCACTCCTGGATAAAGGGCTTATTACGTAGATGGCACAGGTTTGCATACAGATTAGTTTGGGACTTCTTAGAAGACATTTAAAACTTAAGCTACAACCAGATGATTCCCATTTCATTGCAAATATTAAAACTTCAGTTTTGTTCTTAGATACAAGAATGATGGCAGGATTCCCACAGAGTTGTGCCAGCTCTCTGAAAGAAGTTGGTGCATTGGGGATCCTACAAGCTGAAGTCAACAGGTATCTGTGCTTCCCTCCAGGAACACCTCTGACACCCTGTAGATAACCATTACCTAGTGAATCACTGCCAAAACTCCAGCATCACAGTATTAAATGATAGGATGTGAGGATTTATATCAACTCGCAATTTACTGGTGGCATTTGGTGTGAGAAAATGCTTTTGAGCCAAAGCAAACTGACTAAAGGACATTAAAGCTTTTGGAAAGTGGCAAGAGCATTGGTTCAGGATCCAAACTTGGCCTTATAACAGATAGAAAAGAGAACTATTTTAGATTTTCTTTTTCTGTCCTTTTGATCTCTTCCGTTTAGGAACATAAGAGGTTCCCAACATAACAAGATAATTACATGAAGAAGCAATTCTGTAAAGGTCACAACTTAAATTTTTGAAATGTCAACCTACAATCTTGTTTATGAAGAAAAAGCCATTAAAATGGCAACATTGCTGATCTAAATTTTTAAAAATTAATTTCCAGTTCTCTATATTTATGTTAAAACTAATTTTTCATAAAACATATATTTGTAGCATAAAGATATACAGATCAAGCCATAAGTGGAATAAATGGATCTCATAAAGTACACATATAAACGCACACACACACACACACTTTCTTTCACAGACACACACACTTCTGTATTTCCATATGTCTACATAGACTTTCTATCTGTCTTCAAATTATAATAGCTAATAATTTAGTGATGACAATTTTTCATGCTTAAGACTGACTTCATCTTGGAATAAGAGATTGAAATACCACTGAGTGGATTATTTGAAACATAACTTCTATATTTATGGTATTCAATACTAATGGACCTTTCAAGTCAGTGTCACATTTATAGAAAAAGAACGACTCTTCAGTATAAGCTGCCACCATAGCGTTTTTGATCTTTAACTCAAGTTTTTTTTAAGACATTATTCTTTAGAGGACAACAGAGGCACATTACATTATGATATCATTGATATCACTGTCATTAGATATCATTGCTGTCAGAGGCAACAGAGTAATTGGGGTGATTGTGAAACTGATGGCAGTTCTTGTTTGGAAACAGGTGGAGGAAGTAGGTGGTGTGCTATATGATTTGAGGGCTTGATAACCTACTCAAAATCAAGTTCATTTGCCAGTCTACCAGAATTTGGTAAGCAAACCCAAGCTGATTCTCCGTATTTGCGAGAGACACATTTTTGAAATAAACTCTTATATGTAGGTGAGGAGCTTCTGATGCTACTACGGAGGTTGAAATCTTTAAAGAGTAGCAATGAAGAGAAGGGTATACCTTTACAAAGATGCATGCTATGGAGGCAGTGGTCTTCAGGGAATCTTCCAGATCTTTACCAAAGGGGAGGTTAAGCCCATGTCTTGGCTGTAATGTGGTTCTGTGCCTTCTATTAGGTTACCTGTTTCAA
The DNA here is from genome assembly GCA_001685075.1 of Bramus lutescens. Taxonomy (NCBI): domain Eukaryota; kingdom Metazoa; phylum Chordata; class Mammalia; order Rodentia; family Cricetidae; genus Bramus; species Bramus lutescens. Next base: position 151,391 of record LOEQ01005474.1, on the reverse strand, counting down.
ACTAATGGCAAAGCTGTCCTTATTGTCCTAAGAGCAAAAAGCTCCACGCCTTCTCTAAGCAAAGGTACATGTGGCATTCATCTCTAAACCTTGTTGAGAACTGTACTAAATCAATTAAACACACTGTCATACTAACTGTTCTAGAATCTGCTCATGCAATCATTTATTTAGTGACTATGCAAACAACACACAATGTAGAAAATATACAAATGTCATTAGGTTTTAGATCTCTACCCAAACCTATGTCAATAATTTTGTTGTTTTTGTAAATGCCAAGTGAAATGACCAAAATCTAAAGACAGATCAGACATAGCCCAAAACTAAAAGGACAAGAGTCAGACTAGAAGTCTTAGTTTTGCAGTATGCAACCTGGGTGTGTGCAGTCAAAGCTCTAATAAAGAGTATGCCCAGGAATCTATTTTTCATACTACATGTATGATCAAGTTGAGACTGAAACTATGAGAAAAAGAGTCAAGTCCACTACCAATTCCTCTCATAGTGTAATGTGCCTCTGTTAACCTCTAAAGATATAATGTGTTTTTTTTGAAAAAAAAAAAACAACTTGAGTTCAAGATCAAAAACACTATGATGACAGCTTATGCTAAAGAGGATGTGGGGTAATGGGAAGGCTCCTCCATTGCTGGTGGGAGTACAAATAGGTACAGCCACTTTGGAAATCAGTATGGCAATTTCTCAGAAAAATTAGGAAACAATTGAACTCAAGATCCTGCAATGCTGCTGTTGGGTATATACCCAAAAGATGCTCCATCATGCTACAAGGACACGTGCTCAACTATGTTCATAGCAGCATTACATTATTTGTAATATCCAGAACCTGGAAACAACCTAAATGCCCCTTGACCGAAGAATGGATATGGAAAGTGTGGTACATTTATACAATAGAGTACTACACAGCAGTAAAAAATAATGACATCTTGAAATTTGCAGGCAAATGGATGGATCTAGAAAAAAACATATTGAGTGAGGTAACCCAGACCCCGAAAGACAAATATAATATGTATTCACTCATAAGTGGCTTTTAGACATCAAACAAGGGAAACCATTCTACAGGCCACAACCCCAGAGAAACTAGACAACAAAGAGGACCCTAAGACAGACATACATGGATCTACATAGGAAGATGAATAAGACAATATATACTGAATAAATTGGGAGCATGGGGGTCATGGGAGAGGGTAGAAGGAGAGAGGGGAGGAGCGAGGAGAGTGGAAGAAATGTATAGATTAATAAAAACAATGAAAAATACCTTGAGCTCAAACTAGACATGCAATGTGTTGTTTTTTATACATTTCTTGTACAATTTTGCTATTAAATGTCTGTCATTAAATATATAAATTTTCTGTTATTAAATATAATACTGAAAACATGATTTTGAATGGCCATATATTAATTTTATATTATGCAAATATACCATAATTTACAAGAAACTTCTGAAGAATATTTAAGCTGATCCCAATATTTTGCTACTATAACAGTGTAGAAATAGTGGAAGAAATGATCATCCTTATAGATACACCCATATGTATGCCCTGTATAGAACAGGCATTATTAAGGTAAGCAGAAATAACCTCAAATGGCATTAGATAATACTGCATTAATTCAAATCCAATTGGGTAGTAACGTTTTAAAATGTGCTAATATAAAAAGTGAAAAATGACATATGATTCATTCTTTTTGCATTTTTTTCAAATATTAGTGAGGTGGAACTTTTCATTCATTTATTTGTCCTTTGCATGTTGGCCTTGTCCTGTGACTGTTTATTGTGCTTAAGATAGCAACTGGTTGAAGTATATATTTGAAATATTTTCCTTAGTTTGTTGCTTGCCTATTGTATATTGTGGATTTTTAAGACAGTATGGTTTCAATTTTTTAATATTTTTTTTTTGTAGGAAGGTAAGGCCTGCCAGGCCAAGTGGAGGCAACCTGGAGTCTTTCTGGCACTATCAGAGGTCCTGATTGTGTCTAGCCAATGAGGGATGAACAGATGCTGCATGAGGACCTAGCAATGGACATTTGTCAGAGGTTCTGATTGTGCCTAGCCAATGAGTGGGTGATCATGTGATGTCAATGGATTGAAACACCTGCGTGCTAGGAGGGTATGTAAGTCCACCCACACCCCTGGCTATTAAATAAACCAGTCTGCTGTATGCCTTCATTCTGATTCCTGATGTGCCTTCTCATTTCGTCCCTCAATGAAGATCTTAGGGCACAGCTACAAATTTTATGTATTTAAATCTATCAATATTTACATTTTGATATCTTCTTTTATTTTCAGCTTTCTCTAATAGACATTTGTCTAATAGACATGTCTCCAACATCCAGACATTTGATAAGTGTCAAGTCATGACTCTTCTTGGTCTTTAAAGCTTAATCCACTTATATTTAATTATTAAAATTATCTTCAATTTTTGTTTCACAATTCCAGATAAGCTTTTACACTACTTTGTTTCTTGTTTTATTTTTTTCTTTACAAAGGACACAAGTTATTCTATCACAATTTGTTGAATAATCATCAATTACTATACACATTCATTATATCCTTTTTATTATATATTAAAAATATTGGAGTTTCTATCATTTTGGCATTAGTATTATTCTAAATTTCTATATAAATGCCTTCTAATTTCATTATTCGAGCATAATAATCATTTCTCTTTATCATTATGATTATTATTTCTATTGCAGTAATTATTTGGCAGACATGTTCTATGTATCCCAAATAGGTCTGGAATTATAATACCCTGGCCTCTGTCTCTTCAATGCTTGTATTATGAATGTGAATTTTATGATATGTTTCAGTGCCTGTGGAAGCTAACTCTCCATTATTTATATTTTCATTTAAAATATACACTTTGGCTGATGGTATGGTTCAGTGGTAGAACACTTGGCTATAATGTGAAAAGCTCTGGGTTTAACTCCTTAAATCACACACACACACACACACACACACACAAATACTTTTGAGGCATAGTTCAGTAGTGAACATAATGTTATAATGATAAAGCACCTCAAAAATAACAGAACTTAAACAAAACCAATGGACCCTAAGTTTCCCCTTGTGACAACTTACTATGCAACTGTGAGTATACTGATGCTCAGGTCCATGTGTGTGTCTGTGTCTGTGTATCTGTGTATTGTTTCAGGATGGAACAAAGGGCCTCATACATGCTAGGCAAGTGCTTTACCATTGACACATGATACATCCCCAACCACTTTCAGGAATTTCCAGGCTTCTCATTGCCTTGAAAATTCAACAAGGCCTTCCTTTACCCCGCACTGCCTTCTAATCAGTTTTTCTGATAGCTTGGCAATTTTTCTTTGGGAAATACAGCAGAGTCTAGAAGTCTCCAAATGAGCATCATCAATTACAGCAAGACAGAAAATCTTGTTGTTTTGCCCCTGTCAAAAGTGTGAGTAACCGCAATTAAAGTTGTAGTCTTGTTACCTATTGATAAAGTCTAGTGCTTCCAGTTTGTGAATCTCATGTTCTCATATTTTGTAGTATGTTTCAAGTTTTGGACATCTACCAGATATCAGTTATCACACTATATTGACCTGCTTTATTCCGGTGGAGTTGTATACGTAGGATGTTACGCAAAATTGGATGTGCAAGACCCAGTCGATTACCTCTCTGCCCAACAATTAAAGAGTTCTAGGCTACCTACTCAATGATACTGCAGTGTTTTTGAACCTAGAAACAGGTCACATTGTGTAATCTATATGCTTTATTACATGAAAATAAATCCATGAAAGAAAACAGGAACCTAGATTACTGTGGTAGTTCAAGTTGGCAGAAGAGTGGAAAGTTATTTTAATGATGATGGTAATGGAAAGCAATAATGTTAAAACAGTTCAGAGGCTACTGTGACTATAGACACACAACTCCCATTAACTATAATTGGAGTTAAGCACATGTAATGATAACAAAATAGACCCCTAAATGCCTTTCCAATTGGAAAATAAGCAAATGCATTCTGAGAAACAGTATGCTTTTGTGTGGAAACTATAGTATTCTAATTGAGATGCACAAATTATTTACACATTGATATTGCTGAAGATATGATGTTGGTAGTTTTTCTATGTTTAAGGATATAGATCTTCTAGAAGTAATGTCTATACAAAGAATGTCTTTCCTTTTCTTAATGCTCAGCATTCGTTATGTTATTAAGGGAAAAGTCTCAATAGTTGCAATGGATTTATTAATTCAGGAGCTTGTTATCAGCATGAAACTCTGCTGTGCTAGGGGAAAAACAAATTATATTTTATAAAACTGCAGTACTGAGATTAAATCACCTTTCTATATTTCACTTTCTTCTTATCCTCCATGCCAGGTAGTAACTCTACTCTCTATCTCTATTATGAACCTCATATTTTGCAAACTACCAAGTCTTGTAGCAATATAAGGGTACATTATCAAACAAACTCAATTATAGTAACTTTAGGAAGATGGAAATGCAAGATAAAAGTAAAATCACATAGTATAATAATATTACTTTAAGGCATTAAAAACTTAATCCATATTAAGCTACAAATGTAGAATCTATGTGATTCTTACTTTCATCTTTCACAAACATGGTGCTTTTACAACATGTATACTCAACTTGTTGGTATTTTAAATGGCTGACATTTACATAATTGATAACTTGGGTATTTCAAAGGATCTTAGAAAAATGTGGTGCAGATAAAAGAAAATCAGTATACTATTCAGTATTTCAGTTGCCACTGACCTTGCTATTGATTATCTTTGGATTCAATGTCACAGCTAGTGAATAGATTTTTTTAATGTCGTTGGCTTTGTACATTAGTCAAGCATTATATTCACTTCTTTACTAGAGAATGCAAATAGGGCCAAAGTCAAATGTTCTCTCTGTGAGGATGAGAGTCTATGAGAACATTTGCATATCTAGAAAATATGGAAAATACAAACTAACATACTAGGAAAAGTTTTGCAAGAAATTATATAAGTGAAACTCATGCTGTGCAGGGCATGCATCATAGTGGCTTATATGGAGCAGTTTCTTAAAAATTGTTAATGAAGTCATCATCAATCACTAGCCATGAATCAGATACGGATCCTTGAATTCACCTTCAGCTATGCTGCTTACATAGGGGGCATACATCTTTGTTATGAATACAAGGAAAAAGTTCTTTCTGTCCTTCCATCTAGCTACAAATTGTTACTGCATAAACTATCCACCTGGTACATAACAGGTAACCTTACACATTACTAGGGTGGGAAGGATAAATGTATCAATAACAATAACATTAAATTAATTATGTGTTTCTTGTTGCATCTACTTCATTGTAAATGCAGTTCTGGCTCCAACTAGAGAAAAATTAGAGGTCAGGCAAAACTTTACCCTCATTACGACTCAAAAGATAGGTGGGATTTAAACAAAAAAGAAATAGAAAGATAGCTGTCAATTTCTGATTAATAAAAAAATAGGTTTCAGTTCTTTATATTGCAGACCATTCAGTTATGCAAATTTTTCTCTTGGGAAGTACAAAAAGGGAATGAATATCTAAAAGGAAAATTGGAGAAACTGTACATCTTTGCTTGCTTTTCCCTACGGAAAAGAATAAAATGACACAATGAATGGAAAGGAACTGTTTGTATCTGTAGCTGTCAGGACTAAGATGCAATGATAGCTATTTCCATAAGGATGTTATTTTAATTTCAATTCTGTTTCTTAAAAACAATTTTCAAGTATTTATACATAAGGTCACAGTTCTATCTCCGAGGGGTGGGAAAGACCAGCAGAAATGGGATTCTCTGAAGTCATCTAGAGAGGTTGTTGAATTCAGCTACATAGCAGCAGCGAGAGTGACCATAGAAGGGATGATCAAGGTGAAGATTACAATGACCTGGGCCAGAGTGTTTGGCAGGGTAAGATACTGAGTAGCCATTTGGTTTGATGCTAAATAAACTAGCTAGTAAATGGCTCTGCGATCCGGGGTCAACTCATCATTATCCCCTGTCATCTGTGTGACTTTCTACTTCATGGGTGACATAGATTCCTGTGACTAAGAATACTTGCCATTAGCCATTTCTCCAACTTTGATCATGTGATGGACAATCCTCTGTCATTCTCCATGGCAGTTGTTTGTGATCTGCCTGAGGTTTGTCGCTGATATGCTGACCTAGAATACACTCACCTGTCATCTGCTTTTGTTTCAGAATCACTCTAAGGCTTTACATTTAGTCTTATTGTTTTTAACATGTGCAAGCTTGCATTTAGGTTTGGATTCCCTATTTGAAGATGATGGTGATGGTGGAGGTTTGATAGCACTCAGTCTAACTCTAGCTTAAGTATGGGGAATGAGGAGGGGAGTAAATACCCTGGTTTCACTATTAAAGCAGAAATGCCAGTCCTTCCTCCTACACAATGTGTCCATCTCCCCAAAGACCATTATCACAGTAAGAAAGCCCTGCCTATGATTTTGAGAAGATGCTTAACCTACAGTTTACAATGCAAGAGCCAATAAACAGGTGCTCACATCAGTAATGATTCCCATGCTAGCCTGTGCTTAATTACTTAACCAGTTGTGTAGACAAAGGCAACCTGTGTGGTTAATATTACAGACACTTTAGCAGCTGTCAGTGTCATTGTTTTCAAAATAAAAACTGTCCCTTACGGTTGAAGCTGGTCAGCAGTTGCTTTAAATATGAACAATTAAGAGAGTTAACACACAGTTTCTCGATTTCATATTCACAACTGTCAGAAAATCCTTTATAATTTTAATATCTAATGCAGCTCAAATACAACCTGAGCATTAGGCCAGGGCTAAGTGAATAAAATGGCTACTAACAGCTTACTTTTTGCAGAAAAAGTCTCAATGAATCATTTAAGCCTATCAGAACAACGCCAGCCCTCATCAGATCTACAAAAGGTAAAAACACAAAAGGCTGTTTTTTCAGATGCTCCCTAAGACTCTGTTTATATTCAGTGCAGTTTATAGGTCATCGTGAGATTTAATATAGCATGCTAGTTACATATAGTGGCATACTCTGTAGCCAGTCTAAATTATTATATAGATGCAAACATACCAGAGAAAGAAGTGCACATTTTAAAATGAAAAAGGCAAGTTACCAAGGAATATATCACATTCCTATTAGTGAAAATACACAATTTATAATTTTAAAAAGATTTTTAAAGGATATGTACCAATAAAATCAGCAATAACTTCTAAATAGTGGGATCATGATTTGTCATTTAGGTTTTGGAGGGAGCTATATTCCCAGACAATGGGTTTTTTTTGTTTATTATTCTTCTAATACGTGAGATTGCTTTATCAACCTCCTCCCCTCAAGGCTCAGGGATCTATGCTAAAGAGGAGCTGAGAAGTGTCTAAGAGCCAGTAGTGGTGGATGGCTGCAGGGAAACAGCATTTCCCAGATGCAACAGTGCTGATACACATACACACTGGAAAGGTGATAGTATGCAGAAGACCGACACAGGTTCAAATCAGATAAAATCCTAGCACTAAGAAGAGGAGCTGTTACAAAATCTCACTTCTAACCAAGAAGCTATTTGCAACTGATTCTTGATGGGAAAGGTAAAATCAATTTTTTTTTCCAATAGAGTGTCACTGGGTCTATCAAACATACTCCAGGCCAGGCCCCATGCTTCAGAATAGTTGACCTCATGCTTGGAAACAGTTGACTAGTACAACTAGTACAACTAGACACCATGATTTCTTGTCCACTCTTGGTTTTATTTTGGTATTCTTCTTATTTGTTTTGATTTTTATTTCTGTTATTATCTTTTAGAGATATCTGTTTTTATCTTTTAGGGAGCAAGTTTGGGAGGATCTGGGAGGATTTGGAGGAAGGAAAAGAATATGATAAAAATACGTAGTATGAAAAGGAGATTAAATAAAAATTTGAAAAATATATCTAAGTCAATTCCTGGTTGATTATGTTACTACTTAATACATTATAATGAAGAGGGGATATAAAAGGACGGCAAACAGGTTTCATTACCTGTTTTGTTTATGGACTTCAGAGCTTATAGGCTTTGTGATAGGACACACAATTTTTAGAGGTTAAACAAATTTGTTTTTACACAATTATCGTTTATAAATATATATCACATATTAGATTCTAACTTGTAAAATTTCAAGTTATAAAAAGTGATTCTGCATAAAAGACTGTCTCCA